>JAECUM010010361.1:41208-118180 GCA_016617855.1 Megalonaias nervosa | reverse complement strand
AGAGAGAGAGAGAGAGAGAGAGAATAAATTAATGATTGTAAGAGAAATTGGACAAGAATACGTACACCAAAATGAATACAGTAGATAATAATTAAGAACATAATCTCTTTCTTTATCAAATAGGCAGTAATTAATCGAGCCGGGAAATCAGATTTTGAATGTTCCTTAATTATATAGAGTTTCGTGGCCTTAATATATGTTTGGAACAAATCAGATAAGCGAATATTAACATTCCCGGTAAAACAGATTTGATCCGTATAAAAAATTATTTGTAGTCGCTGGTATAAAGAGCTGATTTAGATATTGAACCATATTCCTACGTTGTTCAAGATAGTATTTGCAGGTAAATATGTAATTATATTAATTTTCTTTATCCCCACCACAAGCACACAATGGGTTATCTCTCAAATGATTATAATATCATTGTCTGTGTGTGTTTGTGTGTGACTTGGATTTTTAATGTAGATTTAATAATATTTTAATCATATCGTTACGGTATCTACAGTGTGGTAGTTTACAGCCATGTCTAGCATTGGGGCATCATGCCGCATACATGTAGCATCATGTCCCACCCAGTCACATTATCCAGACACCAGGCCGACCAGTCCTGACACTAACCTCTTAATTCTGAACACCAAGCGAGACAACTGCTAGTACCATCTTTAAAAGTCTTTGGTAATACTCGGTCGTGGTTCGAACCCGATACCTCCCGTATCCTAGGTGGACGCACTAACTACTTAGGCCACTGAAGCGGTCTAATGTCATTATGTAAATCACACGTTATTTCTCACTCTCGTATGCAAAACAGACAATTTCCTGTTAGCAGCTAAACAACGGCCAGGCACTTGTGTTGTCTTAGCTTCTGTTTACCTCTTAAGATAGAATAGTTATTTCACCTTTTATTGAATCTGGGAGTCAAATCCAAACATGACCAGAATACTATAGGGATGAGGTTTTACTTATTTCGTGTCTGGCATTAATTCGATTAACAGTAGTCCTATCTCTAAGATTACACCAGTTTGTCTGACCAGCCAGTGGTGGTAAAAGGTCAGCAAGGTAAGGAGAGATACCGTATACAAATTAATGAAAGCAACATAGTTTACGAAATGTTCGCCTGTATTTCAAGGTAGAATAACCAGTTTCTTTAAAAAATCTTACAACACGAAACACTTCTAGTAAATCCAGTCACAATTTTCCCTGCTGCTACATGAAGATTTTTTTTTTTTTTTTTTTTTTTGAATTAAAAGAGTTTTCAGTCGAACTGCCATCCCATACATCAGCATATTCTAATAGAGGTGAATGTATCTAAAAGATAGCCTTTCTATGCTTTTCAACTAAATGAATATATATTTAAGTAATTTCAAGGCAGTTATCGTTTTTGAGGTAAACAGAAGTGTTATCAATATGATTTAGTCCAATTGTCCAGGCAACTGAAAGTTATGTCAAAATGTGTATGGAATTCAACAAAAGAATGGATTTCGTTTTTAAATTTTAGTTCGGAAAAAAAAAACCCGGCTCTAGCTTACGGGAGAATAACATTCCTCAGTTTTGTTTGGATGCGGTGTACATCATGCTTACAAAAATTTGTAAACTCGCTGTCCATATCAATGGAACTATATTGCTTGAAAGAAATCAAATAGTTTTTCTTATCCTGTTATTTCTTAGCGAAGAATGAAATGAATAATTAAAAGCTACGGACGACTTGAAGGAAAAAAAACCCACGTACTTCCTTGATATGTCAATAATAATGCAAGATAATTGGAAAATGAAGCATGTACAAATAAATGGTACAGAAAATTAATTATAAAATTAGTTCATGTGTGTATGCGAGATTTATGTGTGTGTGTGTGTGTGTGTGTTTGGAGGGGGAAAAAGGTAACAATTTTCTTGAATCGAACGTAATTAATGCATGGGAAACATGCCAGATTAAAGTCACTATTAACTTTTTTTAATTCTCAATTTCATAGTCTTGACCCTTCATTCCTAAACATTCTCAACTTAACTGCAGTGTCAAATTCGGAACTACCTTTGTGTTAAGTCTTGTATTTCTTAAATTGTTATATAATAAGCTAGACGTATATAAGATACATCTGTCTCTACACGTACTGCTACTTTGAAATATCTTGCATCTCCATGAGTTTATTTATTGTATGCTATCAAAATCTGAGTTTGAGATATACCGGATCTTGTGAATGCTGGGCCATGCCTTGTAGTTTTTGCGACGAGGAAAAATGACTTACAAAATTAATAGTTAAGAGTCGTCTTGTTTGAGAATGGCGTTGAATTGTGGAAGAGGTTTATGGTCGGGGGGGGGGGGGTAGGAGGAAAGAATTTTATGAAATTTAACAAAACTGATGTAATTAATAATCAAACCTATACAGAGTTCGCATATGGTCTCAACACGAGGAGTTTCGTTAATAAAGGATCTGATATTTAGTCATAAACAAAAACGATCACGCGGGTACTCGGAAATTACCATATGTACGTATTACGATCATGTAAGTGGATTTATTATGTCTGTATCTGATAATTATCACACACTTAATTTGTACGTACGTGATAAAAAAAAAAAAGACGTACTTTCGTAGTTGCATTTACCTACCAGCATACTATTAATATATATACCACGAGTTCCAGCTCAACTGATTTTCTACAGTACCCCATCTTATTCACCATGCAACTAATTTTCAACAATAGCCTTCAGAATGGATTACCTCTATTAATTTAAAGTCCTTATAAAAAGCACTGTTAATTCGCAGAGATGATCGATCTCATTGCAGCTCCTTTTACTGGGTGCCCACAATTCCCGCCAAATTGTCCACAAAACTACATAAAGTTCGAAAATGGATGTCTCGTTTGCACAAGTAAGTACTTTGCCCTTTTCTTTACAGATCTCTGTTTGGCCTGTACGAAATGTATTGGTAATTTGCCAAATAAAACTGTGGAAAAACTACAGCTTGTAGCAATATGTGCGTTACAAAGTTTGGAGAA
This sequence comes from Megalonaias nervosa, assembly GCA_016617855.1. Classification (NCBI taxonomy): domain Eukaryota; kingdom Metazoa; phylum Mollusca; class Bivalvia; order Unionida; family Unionidae; genus Megalonaias; species Megalonaias nervosa. Next base: position 115,189 of record JAECUM010010361.1, on the reverse strand, counting down.
GATGGTCATGAGAAGCCGTAACGCTTCTAAAACGATAACGAGAAATGCTGGAAATCCATTTCATTCAAGGTCTCCTTAATATCAAGGTGCATAATAACTTTGGCTGAAATGTAATACTCTTTAGTAAAATTATGCTGCAGAAAGTAAAGTTAGGAGGAAGGGTAATCAGGGGCCATAACTCTTCCAGCTGATACTGTGGCACGTTTGCTATAAACCTCGCTGCAGATCTCATCAACATATAACTGCATGGAAAGTTTAGCTGAAATCCAACAAAGTTTAGTAAAGTTATGCTGTGGAAAACCAAAAGCTAGAATGATGAGCAATAGCAGGAACCTTTGAGGTCTATGAAACAAGGTACACAATAAAATGCATCAGAATAAGTTGAATGGTAAGTATGCTAGGTACAAGGCTCTGCCGTAGTCATGTAATATTGATATGTAATGATCAATAACTCTGTCAAAAACTGGAAATGTAGAGACGAAATCTTTACAGGCCATGCAAAGCTACAATCAAAATTCCATGTGAAAATGCCAAGTTAACTGTCAAGCACCAGTTCTGTTTAAGGCTTGCAGAGCTTTACTGGTTACAAGAAGTATTGACAGATGGGTGGTTGGACAAATGTAAAAGGCAATAAGGCTGAATGCTGGGCCTTAACTATTTTTGTCTGTTAAACTCATTACTAAAGGGCAGGTGTATAGATTCCAAAAGCCCAATATTCAGAAGCAATGTTTGTTTTGAAAAAAAGAAAACTTTAACACATTATACTTTGATCAACTGAAGAGGAAAATGATGTCAACAGGATACATAAATTTGCAAATATATACATTTTTACTCACCTTCTTCCACCAAGAAGAGAAATCTGCATAAGTGTGTAATAACAAGTACGGCTCTAACAGAGCAGTCTGTTAAGGATATATCAGCCATCATTTACCAACCATGCAGAGAAATCTGCACAACAAATACAGCCCTAATAGAACAGTCTTTGAAGGATAGATTGACCATCATTTACCCACCAACCATTGAAAATTTTTGCTTAAAAATATTTATACAATTTTGAACCTACCTACAACATAAGGAACTAAACTCTTTGTATATATTAAAAACTTAATTCTACACTGATTTCTACATCTGTTCAACTGGTTTGCTTAAATATTAAAAATCAAATTTTACAACTATAAATGAACAAACAAAATTGGACTGGTGTTATTGGCAATTCACAATATGGTAACTATATCTTACTCAGATTTACACTGTACTAGCCAGAAAGTACCATCTACCTACACAAATGAAACACACCTAGCAATGGTAAGCTGTCAATTGTTACTTACAATATGTGAAGGTCTAAATGACACACATGAGCAGAGTTGGCGATCTAAATATACTGTAATGTAAATTTCACTCTTTCTTTTCAGTCCTACAGCAGGTACATGTGCAGCCCATTGTCATTACAACAACCACTGCTGCCCCAGTAACCTGCATGCCCATACGCTGTGTGTCACCATGTAATGTTGGTGTTGTCATTATGTCAGATGGTTGCCCAGCCTGTAAATGTCCTGATCATGTTTAAAGCTCACAAAAATTAACATCTAGAATCTCTTCAAATATATATATATATATATATATATATATATATATATATATATATATATATTATATTTGCTGCTCAAAGTATCAATTCCAACTCTGCAAAGAAAAGCTGACTGGTGTGATGAGATTCATGTTAACAATGTATGCTTGACCTTACAATATGACTGTAAGTAATTATCATCAATAAATCTGGCAGCTGTAAGAAGTGTTTCATGTTCTTATTGAGATAAGCATTCTATATTCCTGTTCTTTCACAAAGATAGTTCCAATGACTCAAATTGTGCAAGCTGCTTCCACAGCAACGCCTTGCACTTCTTCTCTCACTTCAGTCCCATTGCAAAGGAAGTTCTGATAAATGAAAATGAGCATGCTGAATCCACTGTCAAGCCATGCATTTCATTTCAGTCTCATTGCAAAGGATGCTCAGCTGAATCAAACTGTGCTAACTGCTTCCACAGGCAAGCTGTACATTTCTTCTCTCATTTTAATCGCTGTCACAAAGGTAGTTCAAATGTCTCAAACTGAGCATGCTGTCTCCATATGCAAGAACTGCAGTTTACCCTCATTTCTATTCCTGTTTTAAAGGTAGTTCCAATGACTCAAACTGTGCAAGCTGCTTCTGCAGTCAAGCAACTCATCACCTTATCAAATAGATTACAGTTTTGCTAAACATTTTTCTCCACCAGTTCTGCAACAAGATGCATCTAATGAATAAAGTTGGAAATACAGTCTATCATGACTCTTTAATCATCCAGTCCTTCACATTCTCAGCATATCTGAACAGCACATACATCATGTATATGCACTGCATACATTTTTTTTTCTGAGATGTGTTCCACACTTATGCCGTAAGATAAAGAGGCATGTGAATATTCTTGTTCCCTATACTGATAATAACACTATCTTCTTTAAAATTATTTTTACATTTTACTTTCTTTTTCTTCTTACATTCTCTGATGGAATGTGTATAATGCTTATCACCTATATATTCCTAACTTTAACCTTTCTTTCCTTCCCATAAATGGTATTCAAAAATATCAGAAATCTGAAAGGAATCTGTCCAAGTAATCATAAATTTATAAAATACAATTTTGCTAACAGTATTTTTTTAACTTAAGAAAAGCTCTTGCAGCATAGTAAGGTACCAATATCAAAATGAACCGTTCACTCTTCTTATTCATAATCAAGATGAGCCATTGAAAAGAACCAATTTTCTTGTCTTACAGTACCAAACATTCAATATCTTTTAAGTTTTCTCTCAAAAACGAAAATAAATTAGTCCTTCCTCGGTTTTTATACCCCCTCAAAGTACATTTTATTTTGTCTCTATGAATTCTTCTCCATACACTGACGAGTAAAATTTAGTAATATTGGTATATGCTTCTCTATGGATCGAGAACTATTTGGCAGCCAAATCTATCAACCATTAATAAAAAACAAAAAAAAACAAATGAAGCTTGGAATGATTATTATGTGGACAACAATACTTTTGCAATTTTAAGTTCTGGCTCTGTTTTTAATTACCAAAAACTGGTAACATGCACAAGCTTCAATACTCATGTGTTGAGGAATCTGGTTAAAGTATTGATAGAGAAATATGTTTTGATTTACAGGACTGTGTAATCTATTTGACATAGTGATGATAACTGAATGGAATCAGCTGTGGAAGCAGCATGCTCAGTTTGAGTCAACTGAACTATGTTTGTAATATGATTCCACAAGGATCCTTTAGGAACTGATTCAAACAGACTGTCAGTCTCTAGGTTAACATCTAATCTGCAATTAAGTCTGTATCCTAAAGATATTAATCTGTATTAAAAATATGATTAACGTGAAAAATCTATTGACATTTTTAAAAAATAATGCAAATAACTTTTCAGTAAAAATATTTATGCTCGTGGATTTTTTAAAAGTTACTATTCCTCTCCAGCAAAAGCATTATTTGAAATTTTGAGTAAAGTAAGAGATAAGGATCAAGCCAGAAGCCAGACATTAAGTCAGTATTAACTTTAAATCTGACATACACATAACAGATTGAACAAGCAAATTCAATACTGATACCTAGTTCACTTAAATCAACCTCATGTTTCTGAGAAAATAGTGGCAATAAAGAAAAAAGAACACAACACAGCTTCTGAGCCACCTGACCTAAGTGGTGAATAAGTTTCAACATGGAACAATTCTACAATGCACTCTGATGTCTTGATTCAGAGACGGGATCATGCAGATGGTATTTATGAATAATAGAAGACAAATTTGTCTTGTCAAAACAAGAACTGTTCTATAATGTATCAATGGCTCTTTCTGTCTTGATGCACAAGAACACAAACTAATTTGAATTTTGCCAGTAAGCAAACAAAATAATTTTGAAATTGTTGACTCAAGGCAAGAACAACAAAGTTAATCACATAATTTATTCAAAATATCACCCACCATTAGAAAATCTTAATCTCATAAAACACCCTAAATTTAATGAATGAGGTGTCTTTGAAAAGTTCTTAATATTTTGTTACAACTTTTTATTCCTCTGAACCTGACAAAATATTTAATGCTGATCACAAGAGAAAACAATGTTCAATAAAATGATCTGTCAATAAATTTAAACTGATCACTAGACAAAATATTATATAACATGATCTGTCAATAAATATTGATCACTTGACAAAATAATGTTCTATAAAATGATCTGTCAATACATTGAAAACTGATCACTAGACAAAATAATGTTCTATAAAATGATCTGTCAATAAAGTGAACACTGGTCACAAGACAAAATAATTTTCTGTAAGTGATCTGTCAATAAATTGAACACTGATCACTAGACACAATGTTCTATAAAATGATCTGTCAGTAAATTGAACACTGATCACTAGACAAAATAATGTTCTATAAAATGACCTGTCAATACAGTTAACACTGATCACTAGACAAAATAATTTTCTGTAAGTGATCTGTCAATAAATTGAACACTGATCACTAGACACAATAATGTTCTATAAAATGATCTGCACTTGTGCATGCAGCATGCCTGAGAGCTGCCGATAATTGTGTGTGATGTAGCACAGGGTAAATCTGACATAAAAATATCATCAGAGAATAATTCAGCTACTGAGCAAAAAGCATACTGTAAAGTCCAGGCACTTTTTGGGTACTCTCCAACGTGATTATCAAGGCCAACTTGGATAAAGTTTATGGATGCAATTTTCTGTCATATTACAATTCTGAGATGGTTTCATTGTTTTAAAGATGGTCACAAATCCATGGAAGATTACACAAGTTCTTGAAGACTGCAATTGGTAAAAGGCAAAGGGTTACTGTGAAAGGGGCAACCGACAGAAATGTTCAATACAGTGGAAAATAATTTCTACAATCATGGGCATTAATTCATCAGATGTTTTTAATATACTGAATAATATGTGAAACACAAAAAGGTTTGTAAATATGGGTCCCACATTTGATGACAGCTGATCAAATACAGACATGGGCTGATGTTGCCAAATAGCTACTCACCATGTATTGAAAGAGTGACCAGGGATATTTGAATGAGACTGTCACGAGTGAGGCAAGATGGATTTACTATTCTGATAAGCAGAGGCCACAATTTGCACAACACAGCTGATCTGTCAAGAGAGTTTTTCACATATTATATGTAAAAGACCTGATCATCCAGGTACCAGTGCCTGACTCAGGTAGGGTAACCACCCATTCTCACACCTATAGCTTAGGTATCAGTACCGGATTATGGCCTTGCAGGGCACTAAGCACTGAAAATATTATGGTGCACCTTCCCCCTTCCTACAAAATGTGAAACTTAAAAACACAATATTAAAAGCTAAAAAGGTGGGAAAATACCAGTGTTGCCATCATTTCAAATCAAAAGACCCATACATGCAGATCGAAATGTTCATATATAATTCATTCAATTTTATTATCAACAATTAATTTTAATTTTTTCTGGTGTCCCTGTTGAGCTGGTGCCTTAGCACATGCTTAATGTGCGTAATAGGTAATCTGGCACTGCAAGGTATCCATCTACTCCAAGACAACTCACTGACACATAAATCTGCTGTCCTGACACACTTTCTGAAGGAGCATTGCATACAAACATTTCAGCATGCTCAATACAGACCTGATTTAGCTCCAAGCTATTTTTTGGCTGAATCCCATTATCACATATTCGTGGTTGGAAGTGCAGTTTTTCAAAAAGGGAACACAAAATGACATTTAAAAACTGGATAATCAGAATGAGTCTGTTGGGGTCAATGGGAAGTACGATGAAGGGATTTCTGATGTACTGTTCATTATTATATAACTTTGTTGTATTGTGTACTCATATTCAGAACTTTTTAAAGACCCCCCATATTTGCTAGTAAAACCAATAAACGTAATAAATAAAATCTGCTCACTACAAAAATCTTACATATCCTATATTCATTCACTATCACTCAAAAATCTGCAGGAATATATTTCCCAAAATATATTAATATTGTATCAGTAACAATAATCAGTTATAAAAATAATAATCAATATAAACAAACTAACCTACTATAAACATGTTAACAAGGGAAATGATCAACATTTTCAATTAACTTTCTAAAGAAATGAAACAAAATACAAAAATGTTACAAGAATAGCAACTCCAGGTTAAGGGACAAGAGAGGACGTAATAAGGACTTTTCTTACTATTGAAACAATATGAGAATGATAAATATTACAAGTTTTCCTGTTACCCTTGTTGTCTGAGAGTTCTAAAATGGTCACCTTCACTGCTATCTAACCTCTGTCTACATGGGTTTGAGTCTTGGGCTTGACCAATGTGGGTGTGTGAGAAAGCTTGCCAGTAGCTTTCCATGGGTTGGTGGTTCTAATGGGGGTTTTCACTGAATTCTTCCCCCACCAGTTAAACCAGATGGCATGTATAGCCTACCATGTTCTGAAAAATGGCGTTAAAACCAATAAGAAGTTTTCACTTTGGACTTATGAGTGCAAGCTGACTTAGAAATCAAACTCCCAATTATTATCATCTTTACTAAAAAATTTTGTTCTTCCCGACCTAAACAAAACCTACGCACAACAGAATGAATTACTGTTAGAAATGTCGATAATAGAAAGTACTTAAGTATAATGTAGTCTTTCATATAACACATTCGGTCATGACTTAAACATTCCAACAGCAAACAACACAGACCCTGATTTTCTGGCAAATTATGCGATGGTAAGTCTGGATCTTAGGCCTGCCAACTCTAAAAAAGATTTTAGTAAGGCAATCAATATTTTTCTCTAAATCAGACCAATTTTCAGTAATATGTAATAAAATATGTAACTGATATTGTTAAGTTAGAAAATATGTATTTAAAAAGTTCAGGAGTGCAATCAGAGACTGGCGCAGCAATGGTAAACATGTTCAACTAAAATGATTGTAAAGAACACCAAGATATTAGCCACCTCCAGTACAGTTTCATAAACTGCAGTTCCAAACCCTACAGAGCACAATGGCCTCTTGCTATCTGTCAATTTGATGTAATCCTTCACTTTCTTTTTCAATTTCATATGGCAGGAGCAATCACCTCTCCTTCCACAAGACATAATCAAATCGACATGTCCAATTAACAGAATTGTTGTCCTTCCTGCTATTCTCCCAATAATTCTGAAAATTTCTTTTAATTCTTCCCTGCAATTTAGACTTTGTAAGTGGTTTACTGTCCCTTTCATTTTGAACACATATTGTTTGCTGGATGCCATTTTTTAACAATTCTATAAGCAGCTTGATCATGCAGATATTTTGCATGAAAATATATGTGCAATTTAAAGTGTCTCATTCCCTGACTAACCCCACTGATTCTAATATTAAACACAGATTTGAATCAAACATGGACAAACCAGTATCTGGATTTCACTGTAAGAATCATATTTCCATAATATTTGATATTATTCAGAATGCTCACTGGGTCATTTCCATAAGACTTAAAGTCAGATTGTAAGGGTTGGCTGTGTCTATGCAGTATGCAGTTGGATTGAACTTGTATAGTTGAGACAATTCCATTCAAACAATGATAGCCAATCAAAACAAAGAATATATAATTCAACTTTACTTAACTCTTTAGCTAATTAGCAGATTATGACCCACAATAAAGTGACTTTTACCTAATTCTAACAATGCGGTTTCACTAAGAAAATCTCCCGTGGTTTAAATAGTCCTAGAAAGTTATTTTTCAAGGACTCCTCAAGATTTCACTAAGAAAATCTCCCATGGTTTGAATAGTCCTGGAAAGTTATTTTTCAAGGACTCCTCAAGATTTCACTAAGAAAATCTCCCATGGTTTGAATAGTCCTAGAAAGTTATTTTTCAAGGACTCCTCAAGATTTCAAGGACTTTCAAAAGTTTGGAGTACTTTTGTATATGGAAATTTATTTATCACGGCACTGATATGTACAAGAGCAGAAAAAGAAAACACCTAATGCCTGTTCAAGTAAATCATACTTGGGACAAAGGGAAGACACTTTTAATGTGGAGTAGTCAGCCATTGATGCAATTTATAATTTTATCTTTTTCACAGAGTAACCAGAGTACCCTGGTATATTTTATTTTAAAAAGTGCCTTCCCTGGGCATCATATATGTTTACATAGAACAGCCCAAACTAATCTACATGCCACAACAGCATCTGGTAACTACCCATGTCATGTATTATTTAATCCATCCAATTTTATCCCAATTTTTGTATATATATCTATTCAATGTCTCAGGAAAATATCTAAGATACATTTACACAAAAATGATATATATTTTTCAGTTTTAATGTTTCTTATTCTCTATGATGAATGCAGAAATTTTGGGAAAAATCAAGCAGTTTCATGGAATTGTCAAGGATAAGACCACTGTTATCAAAATTCAGCAAGTTTTTAAGGTTGAATATATATATATATATATCAGTACAGGAAGACTCACACATAATGTGGTACATTTAAATGGTTCCATCATGAAATGAAATCTGGAGAATCGAAATGCTTAGAATGCTGATGGTTTGGAGGGTTGTTAGTGGTCCTAATTTACATAAAATCGGATTGAAGATCACAACTCCACAGATGTTGCTATTGATGATCCTTTGTACTATCCTGAACATACTGTTCAAATGTTTATATTTTTAAAATCATTTTTCTTTTTACATTACTAAAGAGTTTTATATTAAAATTTGAGAAATTACTGTCAATTCCTTTGAAATGTATTTTTCATATTTTTTCTTCAAGTCTAACCATCAGTGGAACAATATTCATAGGATTCAACTATCCTGGCTGCTCAGTCACCTAAATTTCAGTTGTCTCCCCTGACATAACAGACTGCTTGAAACGCCAATTCCAAACGTTCGTTACTAATCTGAGTAATACCATAATGTATGATACTGTTTTAAGTGATACAAACTACATTTAGTAAAAGAGAAAGAAACACTGTGCCATATGCATAGAGAAATTTAAATCCCTCTAAGTAAAAAGAATGCACAAGTGAGACAAACAATTACTCTGATCCATTCCAAGGATTATGAGCTATTTATGCTTTTTCATTATTATTATTATTATTATTACTATAATCTTTTCATACAAGCTGACAATTCATGGAAGATAAAACGTATTTCAATATAACCATCAATTCCAACTTTTAAGCATCATTTGCAATTTCTATGGGTCAACCTAAAATTTGTATTTGTTCACAAATCATCGCATGTTATGTAAGACACTGGTTAGTAATTTTCCAAATATCCACATAATAACCAGATTTCATGGGAAACCAACTGTAATGGCATGGATCCAATTTTACTATCCAAACACTCCTGATTTTAAATAGTTTCAAAAACCAAGATAATCAAATGTTTGTCAAGAATGTGGGATATAATTTGGCTCAAACAGGATATTTTCATAGATAGACTTCACCAGTTAAAATGACATAAATGTATCTCAGATATATATTCATATATTGATCATTTTGATAGTTTGAATAAATACATGCAGAAGCTAACAAAATCATTGTACAGACAATGCTGAACAGGGGAAGCAACTCCAGCTAATACATTTGGGTGGCATAAACATTGGTGCCCCTGAGTACTGTCATAAAGATTTCTTCCTGTGAAATTATTTCATTATACATTAAATAAATAAATAAATTATTCTAGAATAAATCAAGGTGTTGAACAAACATGTACTTCTTTGCTGTGGTCATTTCAAACTATTTGCAACTAAAAATATATGTGTCCATCACATTCATGATGCTTTCTTAAGATGAGAATTAAAGCCACAACATACATTTTGAAAGTAGTGTCATTACATGTATGCATTACTAAATGCACTAAAATAAACCAAACAACACATTTCAAATAATATCAACAGCCTGTATGCAGCCTTTGATGAAAGTTCTGGACTGGTCTAGCATCTGTTTCAGTAAGTGGTGGTGTTCTCCTTTTGGCTGGGATGCTGTTGTCCAATGACGGAGGCCACAGCATCTTCCTTTTTGAAGGTGAGCTATTGTTATGATGATAAGGACAATTTTTGTCTCTGAAAAATAAAAGAAAAATGAAAGAAACTATCAATGATAAGTTAACAAACACATTCTAATTGCCACAAGGTTAAAGAAAAAAAAAAAGAAATCCAAAGTATCCATGATAACGATGTAGCCAATAAAAGTGAGTAGTGGAAAAAAGAATGTAGAAAAGAATGGAGATGGGTAATGTTCAATACTCACAAACAAAATTCTGTTTGAAATAAAACCTCTAAGTCAAATGTAACAATCAACTGAATCTGCACCAGAAGAGCAAAATATATTCTAAGCAAAAGTTAAGACACTAATTTCATTATTAATGCATCAAAAGACCTTTTGAAATTTCATTTTACTTAACCTATCTTAGAATCAGCAATGTTAGATGAGCTTTGATACAAAATTGAGCTTTTAGTGCTGGGTGCACTGCAAAGTACACTGCTTGCTACAATTACTGTATATAGTCACTTATAAGTTGAGTCCAACTGCAAAATGCACTGACCCAGATCTGACATCACATAATGTGCTGGCAGATCTGAGTCTATGCAGTTTGTTAGGAGTAATTAGCAGAACAAACAACACAGACCCTAGCTGATATGTTGGTACATTATGCCATGGCAGATCTGGATCTTCTGTTAGTGTTGTGGAATGACTGTATAATAATATCCTAGCACTTCTCTGCAAGTACATGGGTCAAAATAGCCTAAAATACCTGTAAATATTTATTCAGGCAGGGCATTGTGTGGATATATTACCTGATTATAAATTTATTATGGATTGGTCAGAAAAAGAAAAAAAAAAACTGATGAACAATCATAAAAATGTATCCAATTCCAAACACTAAATTAAATAATCCTCCATACATTGGCCCTACCTGTAATATGCCTTCATCAGTGGATTCTGATTGTAAAGGTCATGTCATGTATACAATCTAACGTCAAAACATAAATTTTCACTACATTTCATGTTTGCTGGAAATGTCAATACAATTCACACTTAGAATTTAGTCCCTTTAGTGACAGAACATTTATTTTTTGGATCCAGAATGCTTCTATTACCTATGTTTTGTTTCCATACACTTTCTTAGAACCCACCACTAAACAATCACATAAAGAGTGGTTATCTGTATTGAAATGCAAAAGGATCATCGCCATTTCTACTACTAATTTTAGAAGGATACTCATAACCTATAGAGACTGTTTTTGTCCGATGTATTGAGATTCAGATTGAGCTTATCTGCCCTGTGCACCGACGTTAGAATAAGATTCTTTTTTATTGCATTCATTGAAGCAAACCACAAATATATTACTCTCCAACTGCAACAATTTGCTGCTGTTTTCCTGCTTTGTTCAGTTATTGATGATTCTCAGATTAAGACAAAGATTCTTAGGATTTAGTTCATACACTAAATTACCTCCCTTTGCTTTACAAAGTAATGTCCATGTCATATTGCATAACTGTATACTAACTGTAGTCTTGTCAAGCTGGTGATCTGACAGGTGCCACTGACTAACCAGACAGAAATCATTCAGACATTCTGGATTACATCTTTGTGGTACATCAGGGCATTCAAGACTAATGGAATTCTTTAGGAACATTCTAGACTTTTGGACTCGTGATACGACATTTAGGATTGTTTGGGATTTTATTCACAATACAGTCAGGATTCCTGCCCCAAAATGATTTCTATTTTCTGGGAGGTTTTAAAGAGAAAATCACAAATTTCAGGAGTCATTTTTAGAGTCTGATACTTTCATTAAACACACAATATGGCAGTTGAAGACGTGTGCAAAAATCTCTTAGCTAAAGGACTCAATCATGGCTACTGATATAACACGATGAGCTTTGAAAAACTGTGCACTGCATAGTTGCAGTGGAAAAATAATGTATTTAGCTTTCTTAAAATTAAAACTTCCAGGACATTTTATGACAAAAAGTAACTTTCAAGGAGGTCTCCAGGATATTTTCATTCAATTCAAATTCCAGTTGGATTCGAGGACCTCCTTAAAAATCAGAAGGGCACAGAACCCTGAATACTTTAAGTGTTTCTTAAATTTATACTCAGTAACTTAGAGAAATAAATAACTTGTTTATTTTAAGACCTAGAGTTGCAGCACCATGAAGACTATAGTAATTTAAATAAAATATTCAGCCATTCAGTGTCTTTAATAATACTTCTATAAAAATAGACTGTAATTGGTTAAACACATCTTTCAAATTTTTTTAACAGTTTACCAGATCAGGCACAACATTCATAAACTGCTCAAACTTGAGTGTGAACTCAACTTTAGTTATTAACAGCTGTCATTTGCAAATTACAACATATTTTTAACTGCCTAGTTTTAAAAACAATTGTCCATACATTTGCTGGTCAAAACAGATAGAAGATTCCAACTAGAATAGATGAGTACGTACACAAATTGAGATCTTTTGCAAAATCTGGGCATGGCATAGGCAGGCTATATATATGTTTCACAGATGCAAGAAAACTATGTTGAGAACAGTCCCTAAATACATATCCCATGCATTCTCCATTTTCATTGGCTGTTACAAATTATGCAGATACAGCAATTGTATGTGTGTGTCATTTGGATTTTTAACGTAACTTAAAAACAATTTCAGTCATATCGTTATGATATCTGCAGTGTGGCAGTTTATAGTGATGTCCAGAAGTGGGGCATCATGCCACAGACATGTTGCATCATGCCCCATCCAGTCCCATTATTCTGACACCAGGCCAACCAATCCTAACATTAACCTCTTAATGCTGAGTGCCAAGTGAGGCAGCTGCTAGTACCATTTTTATAAGTCTTTGGTATGAATCAACAGGGGTTCAAATCTGCGACCTCCCGCATCCCAGGTAGATGGTCTAACAACTTAGGTCACCAGAGCGGTCTAGAGCAATTGCAAATTCCACGGGAATGAATGAGGCTGATTTTCAGCACAAAAGAAAGTCTATCAAAAATTTTCTGAAACGTCATCATCTTTGTTTAACTGTGGAAGGGTTATGTAGCTTAGTAATTCAGCTACCTGGAAGACAAGATAAATCAACATACAAGTGAGATTGGTCATGACTGTTATAAAATTTTACTGAAAGTCTCATTACCAACAGGCAGCCAGCTAAATTACCATTTTCTATTCCAGCAGAGTCATCTATGCGTTCTGTTATTTCAAAGATTGTTTTAGCGGTTGCAAAGAATTTTCACCTTCTAATTTCCAGTTTCAACCTGGTGCAATAGAATTGATGAGAAGACTTTTCTACTTCTAAGTCATTACCAGTTTATCAGAAAAATTAAGGTAAATCCTTTTATTTTTCCATCAGCAAATCGTAACTTCCAATTATCATTTTGAGCATAAATGTACTGCAGTCTTTTTCTCATAAAGTTACAATTTTCTCTTGAACTCCATACGGACTTTATTTAACTCTAAAAATTTTGCAAAATACCTGCTTGTGTCTCCTGAGTTTTTCCAAAGTGCACATAAATTTGGTAATACATCCCAAGGGAACTGTCACTGCTAAAATTTAAAGACAAACTTTGAGTGATGACTTACATTTCTCTGAAGACTCTTTCAGGCTGGGGGTTGATGACTGGCACAGTAGGCGTAAGTCGGCAGTTCCCTGATGTTGTATTACAGCTGTGCTGCAAGGATTTATGGATATTATACATGTATAAACTGTTCAGCTTTGGAGTACATGTATATAAATGAAAAAGAACTTAAGATCTACATAATCAAATGGTCAGCAGCTGTTCCTTTTGCCCTCATTGGTGCATCAGAGACCTCCAAATTTTAAAGTTTCTGACCCCCCAGTTTTGACACCAAAGTTTGTTTATGACTTGATCTGACACCAAAGGGATTTTTTTACGTTCAATTTTGCACCCTTTGAGGATACACAGAGTCAGGGCTTTTGTATTGGGTCCATGATCAAAGCATTGATGCAAAATTTGTGACAGTGACCCAAAGGTCAAAGGATCAATTGAGCATGTCACAGAATGAATGCATGTTTTTAGCTTCATAATGAGTTATGAACAAAATCCATCAAGGTGTTTAAGAAATAAACAAAATTAATTGTACAAGAAACTTAACCAGAACCTTAACACAAATTTTCTATTAGATCTTCACCCAAGGTCAAAGGGGAAAGTGAGCAAGTCAGAGAATTCAGCCTCATAAAAATAAAAATGAACAAAATCTATCAAGGGATTTAGGAAATGAAATAAAAACCCATAAAAAGTAACCTGATAACCTCAATGCAAATGTTCTAGATTGAATTGTCTTAAGTTCATAATAATTCGTGCAAAGTATGACAGGACTCAATAAAGGGGTTTAGGAAATCTATGCAAATAAGAAGCTTTGACCTAACATGGTTTCTACAGTCCCAGGCAGTTGTTTTTTTCAGTAACTTCAAAGTGCTGGAAAGATTCCAAAATACTTCACGGAGTGATTTTTTTTAAATACTAAAATCAAACCATCTCCATAATCATACTTTGTTTATCACTGCATGATAGGTACAAAAGTAGAAGAAAAAGAACACAACAAATTAGCATGAAACTATACAAAGAGTTGCAACTCTACCTAGTAACTACCCATGTGATTTCATTTTTTGAACCTGTTCAATCCCAATTTAGTTATTTAATTTATTTTTGGAAAAAAGGTCAATAACAAAATTCCCAAATTTAAAGGGAATATATTTTAGCGTTTTAATGTTCTGTATTCCCTCTAATAAAATCAGAGAGTTCTCGGAAAAATTCAAGGACTTGGCAATTTAAGGAGTTTTCATGATCTTGGACCCTTTGAGACATGAGTTCACCACTGCATCATCATGCCTCCTGCCTCCTTTAGCTGCCTCATATGACACTGAGAATGGGGGGGGGGGAAGGGAGGGTAAGGTGACAGCTGGGGAGTTTGTGATATGGATGTTAGATGCAAACATGTATTATTACACTATATACAATTACTGTTTGAAAGTTTTAAGAAAGTATATGTCTGGCAAAGTTAACAGTTGTTATCCTGAAGGAAATTAATGCAGCAAATGGCATTTATTTCCCAAATATTAGACTGGTAAATGGCATTTTTTCCCAAATATTAGACTGGTAAATGGCATTTTTTCACCAAACATTAGACTGGTAAATGACAGTATGATACAGTTACTATATATAAAGGCAATCAATTGTGGGCAGTTTTGTAGGCAACGAGTACCAGTGGCAGTAAAAAGAATGGCATTATAATGGCTGTAGACTGTATGGATGAACATTAATAGGAATCATGTATGATATTTTCTCTAATTTTTTATTACAATCCATAAATTAAAAACATACATTTCAGTACTTTCATTTTCAATACTGATAACTTGTTTATTCTTGTTAAAAATTTACCATATTTCCTGGGTACAAATCTTCATCAAATTATCACCAATACTTTTACCTACATTTATTGATACATCTTAAGCTATAATGAATCAAATGTGTACAAAAATGTCAGACAATACAGAAGGTGTAAAAAGAATATAGTACCAGATTTAAATTTCTCTCTGTGATGGCCATCTTTGACTTCTCAAGCTGCATCTCTACTGAAATAGAAAAACAGAAACTTTCTGAGATAAATTAAAATAATCATGCATAAATCATAATCCAGTTTTAATGTTCAAATGTTTGAGACCCAATATAAACCATATTTATACATTCAGGAATTAAAATACCAAGTTAATAGTCACATTTCTTTTAGCATTTTAATCTATGGCATCATTCAAAGTTTATAATCTAAAGCTATTTCATGAATGAAAAAGGTTTTAATTCCCTTTCTATTACTGGAGAGCTGTATTTTTTTTAATGGAGGATATTTTCTTTTCCTACACTTATGCCAATATATTTCACCATGCGATTAAAAAAATCAATATTTTAATAGGTGGCAAAGCCCAATCTGATTAAAATCAAATCTCTGCTGTCCTACATGAAGATCTGATGACGACAGCTTAAGGATCATGTTCTGGTGACCTTTGAATTAAGCCAATAGAAATGAAGCTTTCAAAAATCTGAAAGTGAATCAAATCGTTTGGTACACATTCATGCTCTTCATCCACAATGCTCAGTCTCCAAATGTGAAGATATAAGACTTCATCTGATTGGTTGATAAAATTAGTGATTATCGTAATAACATAGGTTACCATAACATGACTCCTATATGGTCACTGTCAGATATTCATGTGTGTGTGTGTGTGTGTGTGTGTGTGTGTTTTGGATTCTTAATGTAGCTTTAACAATTTTTCAGTCATATCGCTACAATGTCTGCAATGTGGCAGTTTATAGTGATGTCTAGCACTGAAGCATCATGCCGCAGACAAAGAATAATGATCCCACCCAGTCACATTATCCTGATACCAGGCTGACCAGTCCTAACACTAACCTCTTAATGCTGAGCACCAAGCAAGGCAGCTGTTAGTTCAATTTAAGTCTTTGGTATGACTCGGCTGGGGTTCAAACCCACGACATCCTGTATCCAAGGCGGACGCTCTAACCACTAGGCCACTGGAGCGGTCCAGATATTCATGTAGGACAGAGGAGATCTGATTTTAATCACATTGGACAATGCTACAAGTTAAAATATTTTTCATAAACACAAGAAAACTTAAGGCCAGGTTTTACACAGGAATTAAAAAAAAAAAATTATTATATACAAATATGCTACTGAATCATAACTTTGAAGATTAAACTCGCACTGCAGCACACGACCACCACCACCCCTATTCATAAGTTTACCTCAACTTTAATCGCATTTATTGGCTAATCATAAAATTATCAGTGGTTTGAGAAAACTTGATTTAGGATAATAAAATCTGTTTCAATATATTAGAATTTTTAACATTTGATTAAGTGATGCAACACATCAGATTTTCACACTGTTGTCAAGGCAGTAAATTGGACATAACTTCATAAAGAAGCAAAAGTGACAAGTCAAAGATATTTGGCAAATAATAATTTCCATGCTTACAAGCTAATTCAGTTTCCATTTATTGCTCAAGCCCACAAAATTCTTGTTTTTCTTGCTGCAAGTACAACTTCTATTGGCACGCAGAATAAAATGCTGCTTGGCAAGATGAGGAATCTTGTACTTTCACGTATGAAACTATCTGACCAATCATTTTGTGTATTTCAAACCTAAATGTATCATAAAAAAGAAAATCTGATAGCCTTCAAAAGTCTCTACTTCCATCAAAATAATATTTAAGACTTAAGATGGGACCTTCAGAAATATTGTGTCCTTGCTACTTTTTTTTGTACTCTTAAATCACTTTTGGTGAGTCCTAGTCAAAGACACTCATCTCTCATTTCCTCAGCAAAACATTATCTGAAAAGTGCCATAAAAAGCAACAACTAATTAATTTTCAAATCACCATCACTTCATCTCATTTGATAGAGACATGTTATTTGCTCTCCTATACTCCTACATGCTAACTTTGCCGTTAACTGCCTTTATGAAACAATGAACTGGGTCACTGCAACTAGGATTCTGTAAATTTCGACATTGTCTGCCCTTAAAGCTGATGGAGGAGGATAATTCTGGCCTCTCAATATGTCTTAAAGTAGTAACTAAAAATGAAAACAGAAGAAGTGTTATAATGTATTCCTTTTTTAAATGGTGTTAAAAATTAGAAAATGAAAATCAATATGCCCCCTTCATTAGTTCATGTTTTAAAGTTTTGGGTTTTTTCTTGGTTTTTTTTGTTTTTTTTTTGCAAGGAAAACATCGTAATCAGGCTGCATTTCCACCAGAGTTAGTCACTCGCATGTCCATCCTTAAGTTCTAAAACAACAATGAATGCTTGATCTTCGCTTTCATATGAATGTACAAATGACATGAAGAACCTCCATCAACACACCCTAATATTATAGTTGATTCGATCATGATTTTTAAATCTACTGCGCCTCAGCTGTCATCTAAAACCTTCCAGATGAAAATTATTCATCACTAGGGACTTTTCAATTAAAGTGGCATTTCTTGACCAATACTCTTCAACCAACTGAAATGGTGGTCCAAATTAACAGCATTTTACAGCAACAAATCAAGTAATTTCTACATTTTTGGGGAAAATAAATATGCACATGTCATGAAAATGTGCACCCAAGCCTTATTTTTTGTGTGCTTCATCTTCGCTAGCCAAGGTTTCGATACAATAACCCTATATACACCTTGGTAGATTGAACAGATACTTTAGTGCTTTGTCCTATTGACATCTACTGGATTTCATGAGTTGCCTCCCTTAGTATGTAATGCCGACTAACCAATAGCATGTAACAGTGGTGCATCTGCTGAAAATGGTGGAAGCAATTGACCTAAAAAGGATACTTTGTAAATTTAACATCGAAAGTATGACTACTTACCAGAGGGAAGCCATTACAGATGTATTTGAGTGAAAGGTATTTGTTCAAAAACACGGACTGGCAGTAGAAAATTACTTATTAATCAGTCCATTCAAGTTGTGTGCTCCCCTTGTCTCAATCATGTAAGAACTGTGTTTAAATTTGAACAACTTAATTTTGATTGGATGCGGTGGCTTGCCACTGCATCCAATGAAATTCACAGACCTGAAGCACAGAAATATTTGCTCGATACACCAAAGTGTAGATAGGGTTATCATATCGAAACCTTGGCTAGTGAAGATGTGTGTGCTTATGCCTGCACAGATGAAAACAATTTGCACAAAAGTTTCAATTTTAGTGGGATTTACACAACTTCACACTCTAGACAACCTTATAATGCCATAAGCAGAACACAGAATTCTTTTCCAAATGATAATGCAAAATACTGCATTTATAGCAACAAACTTCATATGTGATAAATGGAGATGAATCCCCATAAATGTATGGAGTACACAAAAGTATAAAAACACAAAGACTGATTTGGTGTCCTAAGTGGTTACGGCATCCACCTAGGATGAGGGAGGTCACAGGTTAGAACCCCAGCAGAGTTATACCAAAGACTTATAAAAATGGTACTAGCAGCTGCCTCAATTGTCACTCAGCATTAAGAGGTTAGTGCTAGGACTGGTCGGCCAGGTGTCAGGATAATATGACTGGGTGGAACATGATACTACATGTCTGTGCTAGGCATCAAAATAAAATGTCCTACTGCAGACATCATAGCAATATGACTGAAAAGATGTTAAAGCTACGTTAAAAATCCAAATCACACATGCACACACACCTATAGATATTGTCTTACCAAGATCATTTTGGCACTGTTGGAACTCTTCTTCAGGAATAGTAACTTTTAACTTAATATCATTGGCATGATATTGTTTTTTCAAGTTTTCTGTCACAAAACTTTTTTGGAACTGTTCTTGCAGGCTACCCGTCTGGTACATATCCCATATATCCTTTAAACCATCCTGTGTAGAACATTGCAGATTAAAATGTATACTCCCTGAGGAAATGTCATTTATTGATCGTCCATGATTGCACAAAATTTTCAATGTGTTCATTATTTCCATTGAATCTCGTACAATTTCATTAGTTTGGGACAGCTCTTTACGAAACTGTTCAAAAGCTGCTGGGGTCTCATCTCTACGTCGAATGTTGTGATATGCATGCTTTGCCATAAGTAAAAGCTGCTCTTCAACCTCACGACATGTACAAGCTGACTTTCCTTTGCTGATACCCACAATATCTTCCACATCAAGACTCAGGTTTAGCTCCCCTGAAAAAAAAACAAAAGTAACTCAGCACACAACTTGCACAGTTTTGAAAATCTGTTGTAAACTGCAGTCTTAGAATTTAATATAACTTTATATGTAACCAGAAAAACTAGTAGAAACTTACTCGTCTTGCTGAATCTACGCTATAATTTGTACCGCACAACGTTGCGAATTTTATCCTATCTGTAACTCAGTACATTTTTAGGTCAGCATCATTAAATGTAGCTAAAAGTATCTAATTTGTTTCACACGACATATTTAACTGGAATTAGGTACTTTTAGCTACACTTAATGACATTGACCTGAAAATTTACTGTGTTAAAGATAGGATAAAATTTGCGATGCTAAGTGGAATGAACTATAGTCACAAGACGTTTTTCCTGTGTCCATTTTTGTAAACTCTGTACACTGCAAAATATTCTTTTCATCAAGAATCCACTATTCCCTTATTTCATCCATTACACTACTGCCTCATTTTGAAAGGCAGGAAATAGTACCTCCTCAAGTCTATTACCAATTGTTCTAACCCTCCAGGGACCAAATGAATCTTGGGAATTTACAGAAATAGCTCCGATGGAACTAGTATACCATCTGATCATTCAGATTTCTGAAAATTAGCACATAAACAAGTGGTAAGTGACATAAAATTAAACTTAATTTTCTACAAGACAGCTGAAATTATTAAAATTACTAGTCTGAAACGAAATCAACCAGCCTAGTGCAAGCAAACTAATGCCAATTTCAAACCCTGAAAGTGCTTTATACTCATATGACCAGACATCTTAAATAAACAACTGTCACTCTCTAGCAGCCCTTATTGACCTTGGCTTTGACCTTTGGAGCCAAAGATTGTTTAATACATGTACCTAAAGTTATACTAATTATTACCGCATAAACAAAGTTCAAGGAATATGATTGGTCAATCATCAAGATATGAACTCCAGTATTTGTTAAAAATTGTTCTATCAGGTGTAAAAACTACAACAAAGTCATAGCTAGAAAATGTGACTTATGTTACGATTTAGCTGGCAATATACAACTGGGTAAAAATATAATAGCAGAAAATGCTAATATCTGATTTATGATCCTAATATATTACTTAATTAAATATAAAAATGAGTTGCTACATGGTTGATCATCAGTGGAAATTAAGACCATTAAAAAAAGGATTTATTCAGCCCAAGGGAGGTAATTGCTGCACCTAGCACATTGGCCATAAACAAGTGTCTGCAAAGCCAGCAATGACAACTTGTTTTTTATTCTTTAAAGAAAACAAGTTTATGTAATTTTTATGAGGCAATAAATTTATTACATGTAAGTTCACTGCTGAACAGTGTATGGAGTGTAAAAGTTTTGCAACATTTCGTACACCTCACTAAACCAAATTGTAACTAATAATCTATCTGCCTAATGTAATGATACAGCAAAACTTCAAATGTCACAATTTCAGTTTCCTGACACTAGCCAGATATAGAATTTGGCTTGCAGTGATTAGCCAGTACTGTCCATTTCAAAAGGAGGCCATAACCAATGACACATTTTTGGTAAGTCGCACAGTAATGCTTTTGATGTTGACTGTTCAAATTAAAGATCAATAGCAGGTGCAAAATCATTACATCATATCCGTAAAAACAAACTTTGATGTAGTAGATCTTAATGGAAATTATTATCACTATGATCTGGTTTCATTTAAATTTTACCTTTTTTTATAATAAGAATTCTTTATTTCTGTTCAATGCAGGCAGTTACTTTTTGTGCTGATGTTTTTCCCATAAAATCTGCTTTGTATATGTAAAAGTGCATCCACTAGAGCTGTATGTCTGTATCACAATAACTAACTTCGATACTAGTATCACAGTTGCAATGCATACATAGACAAACTAAACATATACAAGTGACCTCATGATTGCAAACTAAACATCATTTGAATCATTGCACAAATCCTATTTAGGACATGCTATATTATATCAGCTGAAAGGATATACCATATCAATTGTAGGACATGCTATATTATATCCATTGTAGGACATGCTATATTGTATCAATTGTAGGACATGCTATATTGTATCAATTGTAGGACTTGCTATATTATATCAATTCTAGGACATGCTATATTATATCAACTGTAGGACATGTTATGTTATATCCATTGTAGGACATGCTATAATATATCCACTGTAGGACATGCTATATTACATGAATTGTAGGACATGCTATATCAATTGTAGGACATGCTATATTACATGAATTGTAGGACATGCTATATCAATTGTAGGACATGCTATATTACATGAATTGCAGGATACGCTATATTATATCAATTGTAGGATATGCTACATTATATCAATTGTAGGACAAAACTACATTATATCAATTGTAGGACAAAACTACATTATATCAATTCTAGGACAAAACTACATTATATCAATTGTAGGACATGCTACATTATATCAATTGTAGGATACGCTATATTACATGAATTGCAGGACATGCTACATTATATCAATTGTAGGACAAAACTACATTATATCAATTGTAGGACATGCTACATTATATCAACAGTAGGATATGCTATATTATATCAATTGTAGGATATGCTACATCATTTGAAGGACATGCTACATTTCTGGAATGAAAGAAAAGTGTTTTCATTTTCTTTCATTATGTTAAATGTTGACTAATCACTGATCAGACACATTACACTAAAATCATTTAAAAATTCACTTTTTTAATAATATTTTTCTGATCAGATGCACCTGGCATGTGACAATAAGTGACAATGATGCCTCATTTAAGTCCCCAACAACTAAAATAATTTTGTTCTCTCTCAGTAAACTACACGTAGATCCTGGCCAATATAGATATGTGAGAAAACTTGCCAGTTAAATGATAAACTAACCTTGCCTGTGAATAAATTTGAATTTTAAATAAGTAAATGCCAAATTACCCTCCCCGGGAAATGTGATGTGTCTAGAGAAGGCATGCTATATGCCAAGGAGGTGTGGATGGTTTTAAGAAAGATGTATCTGAACTAAATACAAGTTGCAAGTCATCAAAGTAATTTTGGATCTAAACCAAATATGATCATCCAGTTCCTAACATCAAAGACTTTGAAAATAGTCATGAATATGCTCATTAATTTGATACTGAATCAAATGGCTTTAAAAAAGATGATGATGGAGAAACAGACTGTATTGCTCTTGTGCATAGAACTTTAAAAGACCATGCACATACAGTGAACCCATGATTACGTAAAAAGCACAACACACCCAACAATGCATACCAAACCAGATATTTTCTCCAACCCCAAGGCTAATCCATGCCAAATTTCTGAATTGGGTGGATAACAAATGAGTTATGTTCCTAGCTAACAGTGAATTTAAAAATAATATTAAAAAAAGTGGAAACAAGGTATTTCAGACATGTTATCTCCAATATTCTTTGTCTTAGAAAATCTGTTTTCCAGATTCCAAAAGTTGTTATGTTGTCAACCCATGGGGCCTGCCAGTTTGCATTAAAATACACATGTAGGATTGAACCTGGGTCCAAACCCAGCTACAAGTGATTGTACCATCTACAAGCCACAAAATTTTGAAACTGGTGTAGAAGCTGACTTTGACAAGTCTGAACAATTATGGTCATTGTGCTAGAAATTCATCACAAATTTCATATCTGTTCATGAAACAATTCATTAAGATGTTGTTCTCCTATCTTTTTTCCTTTTCTTATGTTAAACACCTACTTCCATTTAACTAGGCCTTATGTTTCAGTTCTTTCCATGATGCACATTCCTATATTTAATAGTTTGGCTGTGATATGTACGGTATATACTCGCTTACAAGACCAGTCCAAATGCAAACTGCACAGACCCAAATCTGCCTTCGCATAATGCGCCAGTAGATCTGAATCCACACAGTTTGTAAGGAATAATCAGTAGAACAAAAACATGATAGGTCATGATCTGCAGATGCATTATGCTAAGGCATATCTGGATCTTTGTTGTTTTCTGTTTGACTTGACTTATAAACAAGTATATATGGTATATGAACCTTTGCTTGATTTGATGCATAAGGTGTGCATTGAACGAGGTAGTCATATCTACTGGTATGTACTGTTATTTGTTTTTCTCTACTTAGGTTTGTGCAATAGGTGTGAACATGTATATACATGAGTTGAGATTAACTGGAGTGGTATATAGTTTTCAAAATTCAAAATTATGAACTTTTAAGTTGAGAAAAAACAACTCAAATGTTTGCTGATATTAAAGCTGCTTTATTTATATTTTTGGAAAAGTAATAGATCTTAAAATCCACATCTTCCGGATTTTAGCTGTCATTATTTGAGCTTCCATTTTTTTTAGGGACAGTTCTGCCTGCAATTGATTCATGTTTCATCATGTTTATTTTTAACATATCCTGTGTAAATGTCAATCAATATTTCGTCCAATATCAAAAGAAATTCATGACTTCCTGATTTTATCACTGGGGTTTGTTACAAATAAAATTAGGAGCCTAACTGTAACAAACCCCTGTGGATTTTATAATGATGGGTCTCAATAACATATTTGCTTTCCACAAAGCTACTGTTGATACATGTACCACAGCAAGGAATTTATTTAGAGCTGTAAATGCAATGAAACCTGTCTTGATGGGGGACCACCTCCTTCTGCAAACAAAGGTGTTTTCTTGAAACCATTATGTGTATGGAAGACAGCTTTTGAAGTCCAATTTATGAAAAAAGGGTTAAAGAGGGAAAATACCAATAATTAGTTACATATATATTTTATTCTGTGTTCATAGTTCTTATTAAAATACTATATGCTTTCATTTTTATAGAAATGTAAACAGATGTAAAAAAAACAATACATTGATCAAAAACATTAACATTTTTCTTTCATTTGTAGTCTAATAGCATATGAAGTGCAATATTACCTAAGGTAACATCTATTTATCCTGTCCAGAGATTGTAAAGTTCCCGGGACATCAATGAAAATATTAACATGTTTCTTTAAAGTTCACAGACCATATAAACTGCAAAGCTACCTAAGGTAACAACTACCGTACTTATCGCATCCAAAGATTGTAAACAACTACTGTACTTATTGCATCCAAAGATTATAAACAACTACCGTACTTATCACATCCAAAGATTGTAAACAACTACCATACTTATCACATCCAAAGATTGTAAACAACTACCATACTTATCGCATTCAAAGATTGTAAAGCTGCCAATGAAATACACTTCCTCTAAAAAAAATTTTAGTCACAAATTAAAGACCTAAATAGCAAATGAATCAACTCAATAAACTGATAACTAAAATTATGTTAACTGATGTTCTAAGGTAAACAAATGATGAGATATCAGACCACAGCATTTTTGGCTGTGTGTGTTGGTTTTGTGTGTGTGTGTGATTTGGATTTTTAACATAGCTTTAGCAATTTTTCAGTCATATCGCTATGATGTCGGCAGTGTGGCAGTTTATAGTGATGTCTAGCACTGGGGTATCATACCGAGCCATGTAGCATGATGTCCCACCCAGTCACATTATCCTGACACAAGGCCAACCAGTCCTGACACTAACCTCTTAATGCTTAGCGCCAAGCCAGGTGGCTGTCAGTACCATTTTAATGTCATTGGTATGACTCGGCTGGGGATCAAACCCACGACCTCCCGCATCCCAGGCGGATACTCTAACCACTAGGCCACCGGACCGGTTTGTGTTGGTTTAATAATAATAATATCGATAACAACAAAAATACAAACCACTACAACAACTAGAGTCAACTTAGCAGTAAGCTGCAAATAACTTCTTTAAGAGACAAAATATAAACACCATATTCACACCTGTCATTACATATATGAATTTCAAAGACAAATGAAAGCA
Source organism: Megalonaias nervosa (assembly GCA_016617855.1). Classification (NCBI taxonomy): domain Eukaryota; kingdom Metazoa; phylum Mollusca; class Bivalvia; order Unionida; family Unionidae; genus Megalonaias; species Megalonaias nervosa. Next base: position 89,505 of record JAECUM010010361.1, on the reverse strand, counting down.
GGATGAGAAAGATCATCCACTAGACACTGTGTTGCATGGGTTTTCACAACAGAAAAACAACAGGAATTTGTGAACTATATGTCATTCCACATAAAGATGGACTAGTACTGTATTAACTCATTTATTAGTCCAACTGCAAACTGCACAGACCCAGATCTGCCATTGCATAATGCACTGGCAGATCTGGGTCTGTGAAATTTGTTAGAAGTAATCAGTAGAAACAACATGTACCCTGGTCTGGAAGCACATCATGTTACAGCAGATCAGAGTCTTTGTTGTTTGCAGTTTGACTCAACTTATAAGCAAGTACATTTGGTAACTATAATAGAGATTCTAACAGCTACTGTATTATGCAATGGTGGATTGTGACACCTACTTTCATCTGGTTCATGGTATGTAGGCTAAAACTTGACCATAAACATTTAATGAAACCAAACATAACCAGACTTGACATTTCCCTTCGGTTTTTGTCCATCGAGGTTCACAACAATCTGCACTTTACATACAGAGTCTACTCAGCAAAATAATATGGTTACAAGCAATTAAATAAATGTCTGTAGTGCATATATTGGGGTGAATGAAATGGTTTGATTTCAACAGTTCTTTAGTGCATATTTTGTCCAAAATTCAGGGCCATTGCTCAAGGTCAGGAAGTGGCTGGCCACACCAGTGCATTAAGGTAGTAAAATTGATCCAATGGCAACAACTGTGGTCATAAGTGACAGGTGGATGCACAAAGAAATGTCACTAAAATTTGGTTTTTCTGGTAAGACCTGATTTCTACTGACTCATTCTTGTGTAGCAGTAGGGGCTATGGCAAAATGTGTTCACCTCACCTCCTCAAAAATGACACTGAATTTTTTTATCATTAAATTTTAGAGATAAATGAATATGAGAAAAAATATTTATGTTGTAAAGGAAACAAACGTTTAACATTTATTTTCTGCAAGAGAAATAATACTGTTGAAATGGAGAAAATATGGTAGAAAAAATGGGACTATCATCTCTTCCTTCTCACATGAAACAAAAACTCTGTGGCTGTTAAATTTCTAATCTACTTAAAAGCAGATTAGATTTACAATATGAATAAGGAAGAGTTTTGATTTTAAAAAATACCTATTGGCTATTTATCTTTCGCTTTATTTATGAGCCATAAAAACAAAGTTAAAAAAAATACAGAATGACTAGAGGAGGTGATTAGAATGTTTGTTTTGAACAATGAATTTTACAGGATGTGGAGAATAAACAGACCCCATTTCTTTATCTCTAACTGTAATAGGCAATTAATTTTCTTCAAAACAATGGTCTTCGTGACAGATGGCAAAACATGTCACGCAACCATTTTTCAATTTAATTCCAAAACTCTCTGTCAAACAGAATATTTTAAAATGATGATAGCATTAGGTTTCAGTGGTTATATTGTTGATTGTGATATAGCATATACACTTCCTTTTAAGTCAAGTTCAACTGCAAAAACACAGACCTTGATCTGTTGTGACATAATGCATCAGCAGATCATGGTTTATGCTTACTTGTTCTACCAATTACTCCTAACAAACTGACAGATGGCAGATCTGGGTCCAGACAGTTTGCAATTGGACCCTACTTATAAACAAGTAGATAACAATCTACATTCACAAGGGTGAATTCCTCGTCAGGCATGTTAACCCATTATATTAGCATATGGTTAAAAATTTGGTTTGTGGTAGGTGAAAATATTTAATTTAATTGCACCTAATTCTGATCCAGAGTCAGAACTATTTATTTTTGACAGTCAAGTTTAATTTGAAAGAAAGCATTGAAAATTTGGGGAACTGAGTTTTTGTTGTAACATGTGTTTCATACTAAAATATTCATGCATTTACATGATACACTGTCCAAGTTAAAAGGAGCTACAATGACAAATGGAGAATCAATCAACTAGCTGAATGAACTAATAATAACTTCTTATTGGTTAACGTTTGGGAGAGTTTCAATGATAAAATTATCTGTTGTTTTACACTGCAGAGCTACTAATGTAACCTGAAGCCCTTCAGTGCAATCTGCCATGTAATCTATAAGTAGCAATGACAAAATCATCCAGCTGAAATTTGAATTTTGAATTTTTTCTTGAAATCTGACAAATAACAAAACCAGAGGTAAAAGGAAAACCCATTTAGCATACAGTATCTCTATAATCACTGATTTAGCCTATAAATATGATATTAAATTCTTCCAGCTGTTTACAAAAATATGTATTTTTAATATTTTTGTCCAGAAATTTATTCATAAATGAGACACTGGAAAATATCTTTATTGCACACCCACAAAACAAATTAGGTCAACAAGTTTTTTGTATCTCAGAAGGACTATCAATACAATGTCTCCTCTTAAAACCTCCCTTTTCAAAACACCCATTTTTGCTACTATTTTAAAAGATATTTAAACTCTATTGCACATCTACTTCAATAGCTTATTTAATTATATTTTTATCAACAATAAAAAGTATTTTTATTAATTTTAGAAGCACACCGTAAAAAAGTACCATATTGCTGAAAAAAATGTTGCTACAGTACCTACAAGAATCAGTAAATATAAATGGCATAAAGTTTTAATGTGTAAAATTTTAAGTTTTTCTTTTGGGACACAAATTGTCAAAATTAATTAAATACATTCAGAAGCGTTCATACCGTCTTCAATAATTTTTTTCTCCATGATTCATTAAAGTCTTTTGTTTTTAAAAATCAAATTATTTAAAATGTCGTATATATCAAGAAACATAACTATATTATGCTGAGAAAATATGAATATTTACTTTAATGATGATGTTCTCTTAAAAAAGATGAATGAATATGAAATGTCTGAACTTGGCAATGATATAATAAGACTGTTAATGAATTCGCTAAAATATTAGAGTAATCAATAAGTGTCTAGACTGTAACTAGACTGGAATATTTCCTTATCAAGCAGTTTATTGGACATCTCTGCCTTATTAATTATACATACACTTTTCTTCTTATGCTCCATGAAAAATTCTCCACTACAGTAAGTTTGTATAAACTAAGTTAATGTTTATTTGCACAAAATCATATTTTATTCCCTATAATCATTAAATTATTGGGGGGGGGGGATATTGATCCTTTTGGACTGTTCAGCTGTTCTAATTCACAACCAATTAGCATCCTGTTGTGAGGTGTGCACACACACAAGAATCCACTCACTGCTTCAGTGAGAAACATCTCAACACTGGCAGTTTCTTGGGGGTCGGGGGGGGGGGGTAAAGAAAGGTTGGGCCTTTAAACTTGTGTTATAAACATGTATTTGAAAGGTATATTTGGATGTAAGGATTGAATATGGACACATAATGGCTGTTAACTGTTATTACAAAGTGTGCCAGTTATCTGAGTAATTAACACCTCATTGATTTCTGAGGATCTGGATTGCAAGTAAGGAATAATGATTTTGCTTGTCAGAGCAAACAATCATTGTGTTTGACTATGAATCATGGATTTAAATCAAAGTGATTCTACTGACATTTTTGGGCTTTAATGAAGTATGTATAACTATGATTGGCAGCCAATCAAGAGATAGATTCTGCTTGTGTACATGAACCTTCTGAATATAGTACAAGGCCAATAAATTATGTGTCTGCTTTTGGGTACTGGATTAGAAGGGTTTAGTAAAGTGAACCAGAAACATCTAAAACAAACTCAAGATAGACACCATCTGTGAATATAATCTGTTGATATTGTTGGTGGAATACACAAATACTGAAATTACTATCATCAAATATTATAATTTTGAATGTATTCAGAACTTGACCTCACCTGGACTTGTATACTTAAGAAAACTCACATCCCCCCTCCACCTATATTTTGCGCCTTAAATACAGCAAAAGTCCAAATTGGCAGAAATCAGTGTCATATGCACATTTGGCAAATGTGAGTCTAGAAGGTTGGCTTCAGAAACAATTTGTATTGGAATAAATGTAAAAATGTTGATCTTATTTTGGAAGAAGCTTAAAAAAATTGAAATCTGACAATCTTGTGTAAGTAAACATTTTGAATGTACTATAAGAAAAGATATATCATGTGTATATTTTTGGCCGATGTATAGTAAAGATCAAGTGATGTTAAAATGAAACACCGATGATACAATACAGATAACATCTTGAGGTAGACAGCTGTTGGCCATATGATCTGTTGATATTGTTTGTAGAATACATAATTACTGAAATTAATACCATCAACTATTTAACATTCTGAATACACCTGGAATTTGAATTCACCTAGATTTATACAGTTTCAAACCTCTCACATTTCCTGGACTGTTATCTTAATTTTTACCTGGAAAAAACATCAAAAACTCTAATTAAAGGACATTAAACTTACACACATATTTTACAAATGTCCGTCTAGTCAGCTTACACCAGAATGAATCAATACTGATGTAAATGTGGAAAAGAAACTTAGAAATGTAGAATATACATTCATAGAAACTTAAAAATTGAAATTTGACTGAAACTTCTAGTTTGAATGTACTGTATATCTGAAAGTACACTAGAGAGATATCGGCTATTTGAAAAATACAGTCCAAGGATATTTTGTGCATCAAGCATAAAACAAATGTATATAATTTGATACAGCAGTTATATGTCACTCATTCATACAGTCATTGGTTGCCACGTAAGTCACTGTCTTTTAAGTGAAAAATAACTTCACATGGTCATTGCACAGATACAAATTATTCTCATATCGGCAATCATATGATTTCATATGTGATCACTAATGAACCTATTGAATATGGTCTGAAATTATAATTTGTCGGAAGTGCAAATTTTATAATTTTCTGGTGATGTAAACAAAAACTTGTCACCTAAGGGTAAGGAATTGAATGCAGATCAGAAACTGATGATACTTCAGTTAGTCAAAAATGATTTAAACTGTAGAAATACTACCATAAATGGAACATCACATTCTATAATTCATAAATTTTTGAAAAGGTTTCACACTTGTCATTCAAGAATATTTCAGCCATGTTTTATGGAGTGCATTACCTGCAATGGTGTTAGAAATCTGACTTAAACAGAGTGAAAAATGGACTTGGAAATGAAAGAATTCTTCCTTTCAAACATTTTTGACAGATACTGCAAATGAGTTCCAAATTTCCAGTCCATATGCATAGGAGGACAAAACAGTAGAAAACATTCCTAGCCTAGACATCACAGACAATGGATCTCAATATTATTGAGAATCTATGGCAAACAATGAAATACATGGTTGAAAAAAGTTTACATGAAATTAAAGCCTGACTGCACTCACGTTATTCTTGACATTTGGCCCAGGGGTTCTTTCAATCAATTTTAATCAAAAGACTGTATGACTCTATACCTAAGTGACTGCATGCTGTTACAAGAGTCAGGAAACCAATTACAACTATTAGATGTGCAGGTACTATTTGCTTTCATATTTTTGTCAGGGGATTCTTTAGAAGTAGCTATGACATTAGTTTACCTCCTACGACATTAATGTAAGTGCCTACTCACTTTAGGTCCGGTATTGTAGCAATATTTAAGATGGAACATTTATGAAACCATGAAGGGAAAACTTTTGTGCATACAAGTTAGTGGGTGGGGGAGGAAGTTGGAGATTGACACAAATGCATAAAAATACCAAGAAAAATTAGGGAAGCTTCTTTCATGATATTCTGTTGAGACTTAGCCAAATTTGGTTTAAGTTCAGGACTATGATGGCTTAGCTACGTTCTCAACTATGAAGACTTAGGTAAGTTCTCGACTATGAAGACAGCTAAGTTCTGGAGTATGAAAACAATGCCAAATTTTAGCTAAAGTTTTTTGGTCCTTATGACTATGCCAAAGTTCTTAACTATTGGGTTTTAGTCAAATTTTGGCTTAAGTTCTGTTCTATTAAAGCTTAGCCAAATTTTAGCAAAAGTTCTAACCGATCATTTTCAGACGATAGCAAACGTCTGGTAGAGTCAAATTAGCCTACTGTAGGTATCAGATTTGATGAAATGGATAAACTCCAATGAAATTGTAAGCTGTTCTTTTTATTTGTAGTATCTATTGAAATTTTCTCATTAGTCATGAGGAGACATCCAGCCATTTCTGGAATTATAGATATTTGTCATACGGAGTTTTCTTTGGCTCAATTTGTTGATGACATTCAACTTTTCTCATGACCAACGAGTATAGTTTTATTTGCTATATTGACTCTTATCGACAAATCTATATCAGGACTGGACTCTAAATCAAATTTGAAAATTGTAATGCTTCAAACATGGGTCTATGAAGAAATCCAAAACAAATTTACCAAGAGAAAAATAATATTAAAAAAAACCCAGAGATTTTTCTGGCTGTTTGGAGGAAAATTCCCATGCTGAGTGTAAAATATTCCCAATGTTTAAAAATATCCAAGGCTTTTTGCCACGAAAAATATTATAACTGTAAGCAAGGTATTTGAAGAGTCAAAAAAATCTAGGTTAATGAAAATGTTTGATGTTCAGGAATTTTGTCTATGAAAATTTTTGTGAACTAACAGTGTGGAGAAGAATAAAAAATTTTCTACCTTAACCCTTTAATGCATAAATATTCCCAATTCTGTAGATCCTGGACCCCATTTTGAGAATGGTATATAAAAAATCTCTAATAAAAGGTTCCTCAAATATGTCTGTTTTTTTTTTTTAATTCAACCTCCATAAATTTTGTAAAAAGATCTGGCAAGAGTCTCTAGAGGAATTTTCCCACCATTTCTGACATGGGGCCTGGGGCTCTTGGAATTGGGACAATATACATGTGGATGAGCTAAACAGGAAATACAATGTATACTGGTGAACTAAGCATAGTACATTTTAATGTCAAAATGCAGTTGGTAAGCAATGTTCTAAAGTGGACTGAAATAGAAGATAGTTACTGAACAGTGTCATATAATAGTATCAAGCAAAACTGTCATACTTTCTCTTTACAAAACTGCCATGAATACAGATTTTCACTGCTATTACTTCTGTCTCATTTTGCACTTAGGAATGTAATAATGGAACAATGAGTGTTATTTACCAATTGTCTCATTTTGCATTTAGGAATGTAATAATGGAACAAGGAGTGTTATTTACCAATTGTCTCATTTTGCACTTAGGAATGTAATAATGGAACAAGGAGTGTTATTTACCAATTGTCTCATTTTGCACTTAGGAATGTAATAATGGAACAATGAGTGTTATTTACCAATTGTCTCATTTTGCACTTAGGAATGTAATAATGTAACAATGAGTGTTATTTACCAATTGTCTCATTTTGCACTTAGGAATGTAATAATGTAACAATGAGTGTTATTTACCAATTGGGGTACAACCTAGCTCTTCTGAACTGCAAATTTTTTTGCATCCTATCTTGGAAAATCCCTTCAGTTAATATGACTCATCTATTAGATTAATTCAAGAACATCGTTTAAAAATCCATAATGGTGAAAATTCTATTAGACCCCAAAAATATGTGTGTTTCTTACAGCACTGGTTTAAAAAATTTTAACCTGGAGAAAAAATGCGAGAGTGAGCAATGAAAAACAGGGACGGTTGACTGGAAACACATATTTTTGTTGCCTTATAAAGTCACTTTTGTTATTAAAATTATAACTAACTCACTACCCCACCAGAATGAGGAAGCTTTATCAGGTATTCAAAAATTGTATCATAACTTTATAATACAAATTACCATATATATATATATACATACTCGCTTATAGATTCAGACCAATTGCAAACTGCACAGGCCTAGAGCTGTCCGAACATTGTGCACTAGTAGATCTGGGACCATGCAGATTGTTAGGAGTAATCAGTACAACAAACAACACGGACTTTGATCTGCCAGCACACAACTTGTAAGCAAGCATATACAGTACATGGTACATGGAATAGTGTATTCCCACAAAATCTGTCAATATCCTCCAAAAGGTAACAAATTTCCGTAACTTGACCATTATCAACTTATAGAGGGACAGAGGTACATAAAATGTGCAACTCTAAATAAAATAAAATGTGCCTTCTGGCAGCTTAAAACTGAAGTACAGTACTGAGTAAAATAAAATGTGCCCTCTCGCAGCTTAACACTAAAGTACAATACTGAGTAAAATAAAATGTGCCCTCTGGCAGCTTAACACTGAAGTACAGTACTGAATAAAATAAAATGTGCCCTCTGGTAGCTTAACACTAAAATACAATACTGAGTAAAATAAAATGTGCCCTCTGGCAGCTTAACACTAAAGTACAATACTGAGTAAAATGTGCAGATACTGAATAAAATAAAATGTGCCCTCTGGTAGCTTAACACTAAAATACAATACTGAGTAAAATAAAATGTGCCCTCTGGCAGCTTAACACTAAAGTACAATACTGAGTAAAATGTGCAGATACTGAATAAAATAAAATGTGCCCTCTGGTAGCTTAACACTAAAATACAATACTGAGTAAAATAAAATGTGCCCTCTGGCAGCTTAACACTAAAGTACAATACTGAGTAAAATAAAATGTGCCCTCTGGCAGCTTAATACTAAAGTGCAAATACTGAGTAAAATAAAATGTGCCCTCTGGCAGCTTAACACTAATGTTCAATACTGAATAAAATAAAATGTGCCTTCTGGCAGCTTAACACTAAAGTACAATACTGCGTAAAATAAAATGTGCCCTTTGGCAGCTTAACACCAATGTGCAACACTGTATACAACTGACAAGATATCATAAATGGTACAGATCTCTAATCAAAGAGGAAAATCTTTTTTTACCTATGACAAAGCATTAGGAAGGATTCTATCTTTCTGTTACAAGAGACATATGAATCAGAAATAGAATGCTACTATTATGTGAGTGTAATCTGTAATTCAATCACAGACAGGTGTCCACTCTAAAATACTGTCGAACAATTCCCAATGAAGACTCAAAATGTTCATACACTATATATATTGCTTTCAAATTGGTACTGTGTTGATAGGAATATTTTGTAAGGACAAGAATTTAGTCTTTTAATGAATTTTTTGGAACATTTTAAACAAATGCTAACTGTTCTATATACATGTATTATCAATTATGTTATGCTATACCACATCAATGTAGAAATAGTTTTTTTTTAATATTACCCGTACATAGGTAGCCATGGGTCAGGGAATCATCCCACGGATTATCTTATAATTCATGTTCTACATAAGTTTCGTCTTCTGTAATTAAAGGCATCAAACAGCTATATTTGCAGCTATTAAAATGGGATATAGGTATGAGAAGAAAAGAGGATAGCCTGAAGAAAGAAAAATACAATAAGATGTAAGAAAGAAAAGAGAAAGAAGAGTGGAGCAGAAGAGATTAAGAGACAGGAGTACTGTATGAGTATTATGTATATTATAGGTATATGTATATAATAGGTATATGTATATAATAGGTATATGTATATAATAGGTATATGTATATAATAGGTATGCATATGAATCTTATAAACTAGTTCCTAATGATATGTACAAAAATATAACCAAGAGATAATTCAAGATTGTAGATGCATCAACTGATTTTCATAAATATATCTAAAACATTTCAAACAACAGACAGAAAATGACTACTATACAACTAAATTAATAAATGTGTCCCATCAAATAAATTACAACAAGAAAATGTAGGCAGACCTATTCACCTGAAACATTAGATTGTATCACAAACCACAAAAAGATTACAAATATTTTTCTACAAATTAATAAATTAAATTAGGAGAAAGTTTGCTGAGATAAAACCCTTAGTCAAAATGGACATATATTTTTGGCAACATTTCTATAGATATGCGAAAAATATTTTATCATGTGCTTTTAAGCAGTATGAAAAACAACTCCAAGAAACTGTTAGATAAAATCTGCACACTGGATTTTACCAAGGTGTTTTTAAAAAAAATAACAGAAAACTGTTTAAGACGTAAATTAGATCCTGGAATCATTTATCTCATGAAAAGGTCTGTAAAACTTGATATATTTGTATGCTTTGTTAAAAGACAGCAATTAACTAAAATGCAAACATATAAGAAATTTTTGGCATTTAAAAAATTATTAACTTTAAGCCTATGTGTGAAAATGGAGTGATTGTCTCTATGTACATTTTGGGGAGTGTCACTTCCTCTTTAACTTCTGTCTTCTTGTTTGATTTTCATTTTTATATTTTGTATCACTGCCACCCCAACCACATAAAATCTCCAAATGTGGTATATGACTGAGATTCCCTAATTCTTTCATGGGGCTCCTATATAAGTAAGAAAGCTGCATTAAGCCAAAAAATACCCCAAAAACAATTATCAAATGCACATAACGTTTCTATATCAGAATTACCTTTGTTTCTTTTCTGTTTCTTCTGTCCCTTTCTGGCACTTAAGGGAGTTTTTGGGGTCAGGGGTGGATCTGCTATCAGACTGGCTAAGTGTTCCTGAAGAGTTCGTTTAAGGGAATCAACAAACACATTAAAGGCTCTGTCTGGACGGCGAATCAAAGTGTCCAACAGTTCCTCATTGATTGCCTCCCTTGTGTTCTTCTCTTTAATTCGTGTAACATCCGATGCAGTTAGGACCTTTTTGGAGATGAGATCATTGAAAATATCATCAGGGATCATGTTTTCTACCAAAGCTGCCCTGTGTTCTTGTTGCAGCTTCTGTTTGTGTTGTCCACTCATCATGGCAGCTGCTAAAAATCAAACAAAGTATTACAAATGTGGAATGTAATAACATACATATAAATTAAGCAATAAAATGTTTTTAAACATACACACACTGAACAGATTGGCAAAATCCCTTGCCACCTTTAATCCCTGCAATCTTTGCTATTTGCTTAATTTTACCATTATTTATGAGGAAAAAGGAACAGCCTTTTTATTTATCAGGAGAAAGAAAAAGGATATTTCCTAATCTATTGGCACTGGTTTATATTAAAGGCCGACAAAATCAGACTTACTAGATGTCACCTGACACTTGTATTAGACAAAACATCAAGTCAGTAACATCTTTTGGACAACTACATATACTAGCTTATAAATGAAGCCCAATTACAAACTGCAGAGACCCAGATCTACCATTGCATAATGCAGCGGAAGATCTTGTTCTGTGTAGTCTGTTGGGAGTAGTCTGTGGAACAACACAGACCCTGATGTGCCACTGCATAATGCAGCGGAAGATCTTGTTCTGTGTAGTCTGTTGGGAGTAGTCTGTGGAACAACACAGACCCTGATGTACCATTGCATAATGCAGCAGAAGATTTTGTTCTATGTAGTCTGTTGAGAGTAGTCTGTGGAACAACACAGACCCTGATGTGCCATTGCATAATGCAGCAGAAGATCTTGTTCTATGTAGTTTGTTGGGAGTAGTCTGTGGAACAACACAGACACTGATGTGCCATTGCATAATGCAGCAGAAGATCTTGTCCTATGTAGTCCATTGGGAGTAGTCTGTGGAACAACACAGACCCTGATATGCCATTGCATAATGCAGCAGAAGATCTTGTTCTATGTAGTCTGTTGAGAGTAGTCTGTGGAACAACACAGACCCTGATATGCCATTGCATAATGCAGCAGAAGATCTTGTTCTATGTAGTCTGTTGGGAGTAGTCTGTGGAACAACACAGACCCTGATGTGCCACTGCATAATGCAGCGGAAGATCTTGTTCTATGTAGTCTGTTGGGAGTAGTCTGTGGAACAACACAGACCCTGATGTGCCATTGCATAATGCAATGGCACATCAGGATCTATGTTATCTGCTGTAGAACTTAACTTATAAGTAAATATATACAGTATCTGTAACACGAGAACCAGACATTCAGCATGACTGTACAATATCTACTCTATTCATAAAACCACTGCACAGGATATTGTACTTAATGCTCTTGTAACAGACTAAATTCAGTTCAGTTTATTTAAGAAAGCTGCAACACAAGATGGCCTGCATGTCATGGTCATGATCAAAGCATTGGTGTAAATCATGTGACCTTGACACCAGTGCAAAAAGTGGAGAGTGAGAATGCCACAGAATCAAGTAAATTAGCTTCATAAAGATTTATCCAGTGTATAAACAAAGTCCATCTAGTGGTTTAAGAAATATAAGGCAATGAAATGTTTTTAATCCAAAACTTAACAAGAAGTTTCTATGATTATGACCTTGACCTTGACTCCAAGATCAAAGGGACAAAAGCACATAAAAAATAAACTGTCTTAGCTTCATACCAAGTATGAGTCCCTCAAAGGGACTGATGCTGTACTGGTCAAATAGAATTTCCAGGAATTCAAAATGAAACTGTTGAGCGCTGAAACCATCTTTCAGCCATATAAGATAAAATGATCAAAATCATTTTCTTTCAAGATTAACTAGACACCATAGGAGGTCTTTCTATAAAAATCAAATGTTGATATGACCACCCAATAGGAGTAGAGATTTTCAAGAATTACATGTTGGATGTAAGAATGGCACCATTCCAATCTAGGACCAACTAGATATCATAAGACGTGTTAGTCTTTCGGTGAAAACCTCATGTTCTTCTAACCATCCATCCAAGAGAAATAGTGATAATGATATTTACAAAATGGTGGGCATACTGGATGACAGATCAGCAGCATTTTCAGTTAGGGATAATAAGACCTTATAAGTGTTCTATGGAAAACCTGATGTCGATAAGACCATCCATTTTGAAGAAGCAGTGATAACATGGTTTTCAAGAATGACACCACAGCAGCCATACTGGCTGTCAGATTCGTGCTATTATTACTCAGAATCAACAAGATATTATAATAAGCCTTGGTGTCAAGATTCCTTTAGGAATACTAGTGATAACAAGAGTTTCAAAATGGCTGCCATGTTGGATGTCCAAGAGCCACAATTTTCATTTAGGACCAACTATATCAAGGGATGAATATGTCTGCCAAGTCTGGTGGCAATCTTCCACGTAGTAATGGAGTACAGTATATACTTGCTTACAAGTCGAGTCAAACTGCAAACAACAAAGATCCTGATCTGCCATATTATACTGTGCTTGTAGATCAGGGTCTGTATTGTTTGTTCTACTGATTACTCTGAACAAACTGCACAGAACCAGATCTGCCAGCATATTATGCAATGGCACATCAGGATCTATGTTGCTTGCAGTTGAACTCAACTTATAAGTGAGTATAGACAATAGTGTCCATAACAAACTTGTGCAAAAATATGTTGGATGAAGGGCCACTGCAAATGCTCTGCAGGTCTTTGACCATTACAGCTAAAAATCCATCAAGGTGCTTCAGAAATATAAGCAAATAAATGCTTCAAGCAAAACCCTAAGAAAAATTTTTATGACTGTGACCTTGACTCCACGGTCAAAGTAGAAAGTATGCATGTCACCAGAATTGCCTTAACTTCATAATAATGTATCTAAAGTACATATATGAAGAAAATCAATTTACTTGTTTAAGAAACATAAACAAGTGAAAAACCTTTAACCAATATCTTAGCAAAAGTCTTTTATAAATGTGACCTTGACCCCAAAGTCATAGCAGTTAGCAAGCATATCAAAGAATGAATTGGTGAACTGTTTAAGCTTCATAATGATTAATGTGAATTATGAACCAAATGTGAGCAAGAGTTTAGGAAATGCTTGCAAATGAAAAAACTTTAAGCAAAACACTGCTACATTTCTAACCAAATCAAAAAGAACTAATAGAAATCAGCATTTAATTTTTCACCAGAACCATCCAAGACTGGATCCTATTAACAACAGATCTTAAATACAACTGCTAAATCTTCATGAAACCAGACTGATGAAGTTTCAAAATCTGAACAGAACAATTTTCCTCTTGAATATTATTTTGCACAGTGCATTAACATCATTATGATGCAGAAACGAACTAACGAAGGTCACACATAGGTCCAAGTATATATTTTTGGACTGTGAAAAATTCATAAACCATCAGCCTCACCTGACAGAACAACATATTAGGGACAACCATTTTATTTTACAGGGATACTCTGGAGAATGTCACACAAATACTGCAATCGATCATCAATAAAAGCAGAATAAGTCATTGGAGAAGACACAATAACAGATTTAATACCCAAAAGAAGATAACTTATACAAAATATTTCCATATTTGTGAACAACTCAGTTGTGTGCACATGAGATATATTACATATCCTTGAAATGTAATGGCTGCTCCCCAGAGCACAGTGTATTATCAGCAGGTACATGTATATCAATGGCTATTGTATTATGTCATCCACCTATGGCCATTGTATTATGCCATCCATGACCACAATATTATGCCATCTCTGGCCATTGTATTATGCTTTCTATGGCCAGTGTATTATACTATATATGGCCACTGTATTATGCTATCTATGGTCACTGAATTATGATATTGATGACCACTTTATTATGCAATCTATGGCCATTGTATTATGCTATGACCACTGTATTATGTCATCCATGAGCATTGTATTATGCCATCCATGACCATTGTATTATGCAATCTATGACCACTGTATTATGATATCCATGACCATTGTAATATGCTATATATGGCCATTGTATTATGCTATCTATGACCACTGTATTATGCCATCCACACCACTGTATTATGCCATCCATGACCACTGTACTATGCTATATTTTCCATTGTATTATGCTATCTATGGCCATTGTATTATGCTATCTAATGCTATTGTATTAGGCTATCTATGGCCACTGTATTATGCTTCACTTTAGGAGCTTATTTCATGGAAAAGATACCAGTGACAATGCTAGTCTGATAAATGAACCCTTGAACTAATACAGTTTTGAGAATGATTCATCTTACAATGACAAAGCAAGGTTCATTTTACATTCTGGAATTATATGTATTCATGTAGAATTGCCAAATTTACATACTATACAGAGTTTCCTAATGATCTGCTCTACAACCTTTCACTGGAAAATTTGACAATCACAAAAGTTGCAAGTGCTTTAAATCCCAACACATATTTTCCACAATTAACCTGCATTTTGTTAGTATGTAAGTGTTAATTTTGATCAGGGGTCATGCTACCAGGCAAAGTGGAGAACTTAGTTGCCTAAAAAATGTTAACTTTGCCTTCTTCTATTTGTTAGCAAAAATGCTGTTGCTCTGTGATTTTTTCAGATGTACACTGAGCGACATTAGTGTAAGGCTTCTGAGATGCTCCATCACCTTAGCTAGGTAATTCCAGTGTTCTGTTGTAGCCCAAGAAGAAATGTACTGCATGCATCAAATAGCTGGTGTTGATATCAACTGTGCCTTCAAAGAAACTTTTGCACATTCACAAACGTGCGTTTTATTAGATGACTGACCATTAACCCTTTCCCAAGCAAGTTATCACTGCTTGATTTCTGCAAGTTATCATTTAATGATGAAAACATACAAAATGGTGTTTCAAAACTTAAATATATATAAACAACAATTTTTGGCTTAAGAAAAGAATTGGTGAAAAACAATTTCTAACTTAAAAAAAAATTAAGATTTTTACTGCCTTGTTTGCATTATTTTCTTCATAAAATCATTTTCAGACCGTAAGTGAACCTGCCATGAGAAACTAATGGTGGACATCCCTGTCTACGAAGCACCACTTCATTAAGTTGTCTGTTTTCGTAAATCACTGGGCAAATATATTTAGGAAAATATATAATTCAGATAAAGCAAAGTCCAAATATTATGTGTTGAAGATTTATCATAAAAATATAATTACGTAGGTCAGAACGTATGGGACACTGCAGTGTTGTGGAATTTGAGAAGTACTGCATGGCCGAATTGTTTTCTAACCTCACAATGTTTGAAAATACAAAAAAAAGCAGTGAAGCAAATACTGCTTAATCAATCAATGCGTGTCATTACTACAAGTGCATGTATGTAGACAAATAATAAAACCCTAAATCTGCAATCTTAATAACGGATTGTTGTAACAAAGCTAGAAAGTAGGTGATTAAAAATCCTTCTTTCTAAAAATATTGGCTTGTGTCAATTCGGTTGGAAAGAAGAAGTCTAATTCATTCATATATTGACTTTAATGCTACAATGTGTTATCTATGAATAGCTACAGTAATGTTTTATCAGCAACAATAACATTAGCATTAATAGTATGGTATTAAGAAACTTGTGCATTTGCTCTCATATACATGTAAATGGGGTTCTTTCAAATTAGCTCAGAAATCTTTTCAACTGCCATTTTATATTGAACGTTCAGAAGACAAAAAAAAATCTTGTTTAAGGGTAATTGATGAAGCACTTTTATTAACTTGCAATTACAACAATGAATCTAGTTATTCCTATCAGTTAAAATTCATTACAACGTAATAGCTTCTACTGTGCTCTTTAGTCATATGGTGAAAATACACAGCATATATCTCTCCATCCAAACATATACATTAATGTATGAATACACTGAATTTGAATATGATAATTTTTATACATGTACAAAATGTGCTAATAAAATACATACAACACAGAAAGTTTTCTACTTTAAAATATTGTTTAAAACCAATTTTAAATTCAAATATTATGAACATGAAAGCACACACAGACACACACAGACACACACACACACACACACATATATATATATATATATATATATATATATATATATATATATATATATATATATATAATTTCTTGCTTTGCTCCTGCTTCTCCCTCTTCAGCACTCTAATCTCCCTATTCTGTCCTACAGCATAAGTCACTTCTCCCTAAAATTCAAGTCTAGCTTGATCCCTACAATATGATACCATGTACATACATTCTTTACTTGATTTCTGTTCCTCCTCTTCTGACTCCTGATCTGTTAACTCCAGCTCACTGCCTGCCCCCTCAATTCTTGCTGCAAGCTGACTTTGTAAAGCTTGTAACTGTTCACGACCTTCTTGAATGAGGCGACCAACGGAAATACTATCCTCAGCATATGATGTAGATGGCTGACTCCTTCCTTTCTCATAAATTGGGCTCAGCTGCTGACCACTAACATTATTTCTCAGTTCCCTAAATTTCTTTTCTAGCATTTGTCTCTCAGTATTTCTTCGTTCCAGATCAGCTTTTTGTTTTTCTAGATGCTTAATTTGCATAAAAATTGATTCATTTGATTCGTGTTCGACATCATCATCTGATTTATCTCCCATTTTGGCACACAAAACTCAGAAGTGATGAATGAGCAAACTGCAATCATGAAATCTGAGGGTAATTTTCACTTCCTTCACTTATAAAATATTTATTCATCTATGGGTTCCACTGTTGATGGCTTGTAACATGCACATGCATTAAACAATGTTAGGCATTTACCACAGTAATAAATCCTGATAAGATTAAACTCTGTAGATATAAAATTCTCCTTGAACACTCAAACATAACATGAAATTAAGAGAATCCTATTGAGTCATGAACGGCATGTAGGTCCTTATTCTTTTCTGCACAGTATGTAGTGCTCTCTCACCAGGGAGTCAATATGATGATCATCATATTATTCTATTTCAGGAAGAATGGAACAATCATATATTAAAGATCAACGTCCAGTACTGCTATAAACAATGGTCGATATTCCATGGCAACAGCCAACAAAAGACATGCCAAGACTTGTCATTTTCACACTTGACTACCTTCATAGAAACCACAGTAATGTTTCAAATCCCGTTATTCTTGAGTCGGCTATGCGGAATGTGTTCTCAAATTACTAAAATTAGGTGGTTTGAATGAAACAGAATAACGGGTGGACTTTACTACTTAACAACACCCACCTGTGGCCGTGTGTGGAGTTATACTGTTGACCTTTGTTTTCGCTAAGTCATGTGTCAACATACCGAGACAAGTTGCGACGTGTTCCTATACCCTTTGTTTACACCCTGCGCTGGGCTATCTGATTACGATACCTTGGCAACATGAGAACTTGCCCGACAAACATGAACTGACAAAAGTTTTATAAGAGTTTCTGTCCTAAAAAAAATAATTATTAACTACATATCTTGCAATTTAGATATTTAGAAACGTGACACAAAAGTAATTAATATCGCCGCCAAAGTTTGAATTAACCCGTTTTAGGTCACTGCCTCGAACTGAACGTTAGGTCTGCATGTTTGTTCATGTTTTTCAAGGAGAGAGCGCCATGTCTAAATACCGAAAAGAGGTGCAAAGAGCGAAAAGACACGTACACTAAGCAAATTAAGGTGTTATAGAATGTGCAGAATGAAAAAGGCGAAGAGAAGGCTATAAATGTTGTGAAAATAAACAAACAATTTGAAATAACACGTAAAGAGGAGACAATGGGGTGGGGTACAAACGATGCGAAAAGAGGCAAAATAGAACATAAAGGTTAAAATCTCGTACAATGGATAGTTATGAGGTAAAAAATAAAAGGAGTCAACAAAATAAAACTTAAAGGCGACAAGATTCATTGATGATGCCCAACCACGCAGTCAAAATAGAAAGGCAACATGGGACTATTTGAGGGCAGTAGTTGTCATTAGTTGTACGGGTGTGCAGTGGAAATTATTATTACGGCATAGTTTACAATTGGGGGTGGGGGTGCTTAGGGAAAACCATGTTGAATTTGTCTGTATGTTTAACATTGGAATAATATTATGGAGACAACAGTGTTTATGAGAGACAAAAGTATTTACAAGGACAAGGGCAAATGCAATATTACAGTGGCGAAGCCAAAAAGGGTCGACAGTTTAAGGTGACAAGAGAAAATGTAATGTTCAAATGATGAAGGGAGAAGAGTAAATAGTTTATAGGGACAAGGGAAAATGTAATGTTAAAATTTTTATCTACAATCCAGCACACACCTGTTCAATCCAACACACAAGGATCATCCGAGTTGCGATTTGATTATGAATGATAGGTTTATGTATAATTTGACTTTGAATAAGGAAATGAATCTGACACCAAACTTCCGTGCATAAAATCCAACAATGGAGTTAACAAAATGATGCGCACTGAGTTAAACAACCGATGTAAGGAACATGATATCGTTCCTAACTAGCTGGAACGAATATGAACATGTAACTTTAAAGAGCAATCAACACGAATCAACCGATTAAACTTATAAACAAATATAATTGACTTATGGATGATCAATGTTAGAAATAAAACACATATAACGTACATTGGTTTGCTATTCTAGTACGTGTTCACTTTACTGAGCAACGAACGCATGAAATTGCAGACAGGATCTAATATACATCTTCCCGTGGGTTGCTGTTGTCCACACTGAAAAATGATTTTCACACCGTTATTTAGATTGATGGAATCTTCGGTTTGTCATTTGAATTCAGTTCGATAGCGGTTGCGATAGTCAGAGACGACACAGAACGAAATGCAGCACATTGTGATTCTTGCACCTACATCAGCTCAAGTTCTGACTCAGAAGATCGCAAGAGTCTGTACATCATTCTCTCCTTTTATTTTCTCAGTTAGCTGTCAAACACGTCAATTCTCGGACTGCTCCTGCTCTTCTGCTTTCATTATTCTTTTTCTGAGCGTGTTTAGGATATCTGAAGATTTTACTAATTGTTGTTTCCATATCTTGGAGAAAATATAAGTTCCTTTCAAATTGTTCAAACAACATTCACACACAGTATCGATGATTTCTGTCGGTGCTTTTTCAAAGATTTATTTTCGTACCAAAGGACTGGATTTTGTCAGTACTAACAGAAATGTCACAATGATGAGCCAAATGAGGAGGAAGCCCTTTAATTTCCCTTTCTCAGAGGTAGCCTGTGTTTATGATGACGAGGATGGTGGTGTGCGCTTCTTGATGACATTTTTTGTTTCAATAACAAAGCAGTGAAGCGAATCCTATCTAGCACTTCTTTTTATACTGGAACTCGTCTCCACAGATTGTCGGCACGTCGTATCAACTTCACAATAAACACCATTCAACGATGAGGTGTTTTCAATGGACTGAATCGTAACAGTTCTTGCTCGGATAAATCCGGTCAACTTTGTGACACATCCGTTCTCGCTTGTAGTTTTGGAGGTCACATTTTAGTTGCAGCAGTAGTGGAGAAGTAGAAGTTCATTAGAAATGGGTTTCAATTTTTTTTTTTTCATCAAAGGAGGAAACACTGGTCTTAAATCAAGTTTGGCAGGAGTCATTAGGAATGGCGAAGAAGAAATAAAAGTAGCACGAGACACTGTCTACGAGCAGTGTCCTAGCAATGGTACCTCTCCTTCTGGCAAGAGATTTTATTCTAAGGACGTTTCTTCTTGTGGTTTTTCTATTCTTGTGGGAGTGCGAACTTGCTACACCACCACCACCACTCTTCCTTTTGGTCCTCCGTCTGTTTGGGGACTTAGCTTATTTTTAATTTAGCTCGGCATTAGGATGACATGTTAAAAGCGAACGGATAATGACACCTCCAAGAGAACCGTATCCGCCAGGATTCAGATTTGTTTTTCCACCTTTTTTAGTGTGAGTACTGATTCTTAGATCTGCCAGTTATTACAAAGATACTTTATGTTATTAAAAAAAAAAAAATGTTGTGTTTCATGGAGTGTGTAAATGACACCCTGTAGTAACTGACGTGTTTTTAAAGTAAACCATCGCAACACTTCTGTCCGACTCGCCTCTAACAAATATGACCGTATATATGCTTTACGTTTCCGCGACTGACTGCATACGATACACGAATCAATTTGGCAGGTGTACGATTAAAAGGATGTCCTGTTGAATAATGTTTGAAAGGCAAGACATGAAGGATGTTTACGATATTTTTCTTTTTCAGACAGAAGCGTAAATGACAGGACCGCCTTCTTGGCCCCAGTTTTGAAATACATTGGTTTAAAATCTCAAATAATCGGGATATGTAGATTTTCATAAGCATAGTTCAGCCAAGGTCTTCCTAACTGTTGGTTAACACCTGTACTTGAGATTTATCTCTTGAACTTTTAAACAATACCACATAATGGGCACTGAGACAGTCGGTGCGATGTGCTTTACTTTTGTTGAAATAAAATTGTAATAATGTAAAAATTACTAGTATTAAAACGTTTTTCTTTTCGTGTAAAAAAAAGTTTAATTTCTTTTTCCTATTCTCGTAACATGTCATCAAAGATGACAATATGTGTTTGACTCAAAGCAGAAAAGATCCCATCGTGTTCGCGAGGAAAGCCTTCTGCAAATGAAATGGCTTCTCTTTGACTTTCTAAGAGTAATGTGTAATGTGTAAGCCGATTGCCACTATTTATAATACACTGTGGTTGACGATCACAAACTATGATTTGTGTTTGGTCAAACGTTCCACAAAGTCGGTTTTGCTTGAACCACTGAGTTCAACAATCAACATTTTCAAGGGATGGTGAAGATACAATGCCTCCCAACTAACTTTTTGTCAATCACTTTGCGAACAAAGCAAAGGATGATGCAGCCACAGCCATGGTATTGAGAATTCTATGATCGCCATCAACGACGCAAAAAATATTTATATATTTGACACGCGTTTAATGTTTTTCAAAACGTGTAACAGCAAAAACGTATTTACTTGTCTGTGTACAAGACTTAAAACACGAAACAGCATAAGGCATACACGATTCCATACATTAGTGTTGCACAAATGAAAATGACTGCAGCTGCATATAATGAAGTAAGCGTACAGCATTCTCGATCTGTGTCACATTATACGTATGTACACTCTCTGGTGTCCTTACAGTCTCTGTGGAATTAATTCTAATTTCTCCGGGAATGTCATTTCTTCCTTATTCTTTTCTATCTGTACAATACTACTACTGTACTCCTCTCGTGGACTAGAAGTATTTATTTCTCTATACAATGGTCTTCTGTCTTGTCTATCACTAACTCTAATTCTTTTCTTGGATCGGTGACACACAATGTCTTTGGCATAATGAGCCACTTTCTTGTATGCAAGCATTGAAATCAAGACTTATCCAGCCATGTACTTCTTTCCAAATACGACGAATGTCTTCTTCACAAAGAGGTATACAACTTGACTTTATCACTGTTCTTAGCACCTTTAACGCATTTGCATTTCGCGCACATATAAAGATTTCGTGGTCATATTGTAGTTGCATGTACTGTTAATACATGGTCAGCAATAAATATGATGGTAAACGAAATCCAGGAAAAGTAGCCACTATCATATACACCACACGTAGTACAAAATTCAGAACAGTTTTTGTAAAAGGAATTAGTAATCTTCTAAGTCCTGAACACTGTCATTAACTTCCTTCCATGGAATTTTGTTGTAACGTTGAAGACAAAAAATGTGGCATGATAAGCTTTTATATTCGTCCTTCATAGCAATGTGTTTTTATTCGATGAAATAGCCATGCTCATTTACGAAGGTTATCTACTATCAAAGAGTTGAAAATAATTTTTTGAGTCACTAACACACACATCACATATCGATTCTCGCTTTGAAGTGACACTTCTTTTAAACGTGTTTTATAATCCTGAAAGTTTTCATCCTCTGGAATAATTCTTGATATTATTGTACCAGAAGCCGTGGCATCAAACCTCTTCGGAGCTGTAGCTAGTTGATCGATGCGCATTTGAATACTTGCAAAGTACCTCATCCTCCTATAGCAGTCAGGTACAAGTGATTTAAAAGTCTATGTTGTAAAGTTTGCGATTGTTCTTTCCGTTTCACTTGCAACTGTATAAGCTCCTAGTAAATGGATATTTCATCCAGATCTTTAGGCGGTTATTTAAATGTCTTGAGTCGACATTCAAAGTCACAATAGCCGGGCAAATTCACATAGAACGTGTATTCTGCTTTGATTTCTATATTCGATGAGTTAGTGCTATCCAGATTGGCTCGTGACTGCATGGATGAGATCAATAGATAGGTACGCACACGGCCTCGCTTGTGCCATTAAAGCATAAAGCACAAATGACATCGCTTTTGATAGTAGATAAGCTTTATCACTGATGTTGTAGAATACGTCTTCACTCTGGTAGCAAGTCACGTCATCGCAATCGAGTTAAATATTGAACTTGGAGTCTGTAGTGGGCCCCTTACTCGTTTGATGTGTTAAATTATTCATCTTTCTAGGTCAGCGTTTGTATTCGAATGAATTGTTTTACTTGGAACTTTCCTCCTTGTATGCTGTAGCTCAGCGTGTGCGTACGGTAAAGTGTTAGGGTCTCGAAGTAGCACTGGTTTCTTGTATGTGGATCTAACGTTTTCATGTGAAAGTCTCGATCTTGCCACTGCTGTAATTCTTCTTTCAAGACGTCAATGTTGACTACTTTACCTTAACAATGGTTGAGTATCAGTCCTTTGAACTTGCATTTGGTATACATTTGTCCATGTCGGTCTATGTACTGGTATCCATACTTTTTGTGGCTACTGCTAGCAGAACTTATAATAGCGTCTTCTGGGCTTTTCGTCTGGTCAATGAGCTAAACGATCCTCTTCGATGTTATGGTGATTGCTACCAAGGGGGTCAACTGTCCGCGTCCAAGTAGAGTACTCCAACCCCTAAACGTTCCAAGGCATCAAACAAGTTTAAATTGGCATTGGCTGTCACATACACTGAAATGATGACATTTCAAAACTCGCCAGGGGTGGAAACTTTGTCACTTCTTCATAATCTACCAAGATCAATTTTTTTTTACAGAGGATATCTACGTGTTTCATTATTGTTCTTTGTCGTCCATGAATTGAAAGTAACGACTTGGATTTATGAAGTATTCCGTGACCTTGTATACCTTGAATACTAAATATTTCGTATCAGTCCTTGCTCCGGTTTCCCCACCAACAATGTATGATGACTTTATCAAACAACCATCTTCTCTCATTCTTTCTCACATGTTCCAAAGTGATTCTTTCTTGTGTTCTGTACCGTTCTTTGAATATCACGTTGTCTTCTGGAATCTGACATCAAGAAGGACAGCCAAATACTTCATGTTTCAAGTTTAGAACCAAGTTGAAATAGCTTGAGAAAATCCCTTCACTGGAGTCATCGTCTTTTTGGCATTGTTCTGTGGTAGGAAAAGGCCAAATCTGGTATACGTTAAACCGTTTGTATCCATGATCGAGAGCATGGAACAATTTGACACTCACCCACGTTCCAGTCAAAACGCATTCTTCATTCTTGTGGCTTAAGGGTTACACATGCACGGCATATAAGATTTCCTTTGCAATTACGAGACAAGAGAGAATGGTACAAGTTCGTCGGGGGTGGTGGTGGTGGTAACTATTTGCATTTGATCATCCCTTTATACTGGTGTTCCACGTCAATTTGTTCGGTTAGTATTTCAGGGTACCCCGCAGGGAGTCGCAAATAGTTGCATACCTAAGGATACAAGGAACACACGAAGATGAATTTGATTTCTTCTCTCTGAGATTCGTTCATAACTCTACAAACATGATGAGCGAATCAAAACTTAGGGATTTGGGATGTGATTTTATGCCAGTCTCTTTTCTACCTTCAAAGTCAAAACAGATAAAATCCATTTGTTTCGTTTTGCTCTTGTTCTTGTCTTGCTTTAGTGATTCCTCAAGTTCATTCTCACAATTTTTTTTTAAAGTAGCATCGATGTTCGAAGTCAAACATTTGGTCATAAAACGGCATCTTTTCTTTCCTGGACAAATGCTTGCTTTGGGGTCACTAACTCAAATAAGACGTCCACAAGTGGAGCACAATCTTAGTAATTTGCAAGCACGTTTCTTCTGTTGAACATATTTCATGCAATGTTGATCTTAACAAGATGGATTGACAAAGGTTCGCCTGCAAGAAGAGCAATGAATTCGTTCTTCTCCTTCAAGAATGCATGGTATGGACGCTAAATACCCACATCTCTCTCCGCAGTGGACGTGTTGCTCCCGACAGTTAAATCTTTGGTCACTTTTTCTACAATAAGAAAGGTATCCAAGAAATCATGTGATGGTAGTAATGGCATCGATATTCTCCTGATGACGATACACATAAATGTACATTCCATATGTGAAATCTGATCCTCGAAATGCTAGAGCTCTGCTAACGACTTACGGATATACTTTCAATGTAAACGAAGAACTAACACGCCTTGAAGTTTCTGCATTACAGGAATGCACATGCACACGGTCTCTTTAGAAACGGTTGCTTGTTATTTTTGGGGTCTGTCCGATTCTCTATTTCTCTCTCATGATCTTTTGTAATATCGTTCTTCAAAGCACATTTGATAGAAAGAGTTGTTAATTTGATAGTACTAATATCATCCACCAAAACACTTGTCTGCGTTGCTCGCTACCTCTGTGATGTGAAACATAGTTCATGTGAAGAGTGGCTTTTCCTTCGGTCATGTCAAACTCCGATTGGATTATTGAATGTTTTGAATTCTGTCGATAAATGGTAGGTGTTAATTATGCCGGTGTACTAAACACGATCCAGACAGGATACTTCAAACTATTGTGATTGATGGAAAGTTTCAAACAGTCGTCATCTTTAGCTTGACATTGTCGTTTCAATGTCTCTTAACAATGAATCCCACAAATCAGCAAAGAAAGCAGTTACTTTCTCTGGTGACACGTGAGACTTGAACTCTTAAAAATTCACTGCGTACGTGTAAGCAGTGGTTCTAAATTTTCTGGAAGTGACTTGTTGAATGTGAAAATAATTTTCACGAGCTACTTTGTTTTGTTGGTGGCTCTTGACTCTCTTGGTTTTGTTTTAGAGGGAGAAGGTATTGGTTCAGGCTCAGTCATGTCATCGTCATCGTCTCTTGGATTCTTCTTCTAGTTTCTTAACAGAAACAAAATGCGACAGTTTAATCGTTGATTCCAAAATTGGATTCGTCTTAGTTATACACACACATTATCCCAATATACAGAGAGCTTTTGAACTCGAGTACCTATTCATTCAGCGTTCAGACTGTCAAGAACATGGAAGAGACAAAAAAATAGATGACCCTTCTTGTCAGAGATTAACAGTGAGTCACTTGAAAGTATGACACCAACAAGACTACGGATTACTCCACTCTAGATAGAAATCAAGATACACTGCAACACCTCTAAGGGGGGAAACACAAAAAAATAAAATACTTTTTAAGTTTTTGGCTAAGTGGGGGGGGGGGGAATCTGTCTGGTGCCCCCGGGCCACCCCAAAAAAGAAATCAAGATACTAGCTGTCTGTCGGTGTATACTAGCCGACTGTCGGTGTCGGGTCAGAAAAGCCCGGTACGGAAAGGCCTGATTTAAAATGGTCCAGTCCAGAAAGGCCGGTAACGGGCAAGAAAGGACGAGGGTGTAAAATGCTTGGGTTGAAAAGGACCGCTTTATAGGGTTATTTTATACTACTACTACTAATTATTATTGTTATTATTATTATTATTATTATTATTATTATTTCACAATTTTGACGTCATTGTGTTTAAATAAGTCTCAAACACGTTTTCTCTTTTGTTAAGTGAGGATTAACACCAAGATTTAAGTAAACTACTGATAGCAAACATCAGACCTGTGCAGATTCAACAGCTTGCAGTACCGGTATCACGAAAAAATCAGCGATCACATTTTACCTTTCACACCTCCTTTACCCGTTATCTGTCTGACAAATATTTTATATGTCGGGAAACTTTGATAATCACAAATGAGACCGGAGCTCAAGCCTCTACAATCACAGCTCTTTCCCATGCCTCCATTCTCAGCTGAACTTGCTGTCATAAGATTATAACAGTTGTTGTAGCGACTATTGAGATACTCCTGACTGAACTACCACAGGCGATTCGGTAAACTTCACATATCAGGTATCGGTTTGAAACCAATATCTCCAGCGTTATTCTTTGTTTAAACATAGTACACAACAGTGTTTGTTTTGTTTTTTTAATTCTAATAACAGGAAATTTGAATCTAGTAAGCAGCGAAATCATAACACATTTTCTCCACTTGTATAGGTTATCTGAAATTTGATTAAATAATGCAACCTCTGTGTTTAGCATTAGAACCCATTACTCGAAGTTATTTAGAGGGTTTTGTTTTTGCGTCTTCCCCTTTGACTTTTCCAGCTTCTTACTTCCGTTTTATACAACCTTCATATCCATCAAGTACCTTTGTAATGGTATTAGTCAGTTCAGCGTTTGGTTTTCTTTTCAGTTTGATCTAACGTTTGTGCTTTTATTTCAGATGGTAAATTCTCTATATCGACGTCCTCGTATCTCAAAACTTTTTTAAAAAATACGTAGTGTATCTTGTACGACATTCCTTGCCATTAAACTTTTATCCATTTCATAAAACGTTTAGTGTTCTTTCCTTATTTTCTGATATTTTCAATATCTTCTATATGTGTTTAACTTATTTATCTTCAAATTACATTTCATATTTAAACATTTTCGCTTTATGTGACTTTACCTAAGGATGAAGATTTTGAAAATACTGACCTTCAATTATGATGAGAGCATCGCCATTTTGTTTGAAAGTATGTAATTGGTGTTTCAACCATTACACATTTCTAAAAAGAGTCTTTTGCACAAAGAACATAAATGTTGTTTGATGAACGCGCTATATTCACAGATCCCCCATTTTTAATTTTTTTTTTTTTTTTTTTTTTTTTTAAAGACTTGTATGTGATTGTTTTCTTTTCTTATACGTTCAAAAATAAAATCGTCGGTTCTTATGAGACTTTCAGATAGCTAGATATTTTTAATCTCGAGTTGTAACTCTGCGTGCTTCATTATTTCTATTGTGTGTGTGTGTGTGTGTGTGTTCTGTCTCGTGTACCGGAAGATGAAGCCAGACTACCTGACAGTAACTTATTCCGTTTAACTGTTTAAGTTTTCTTTCTCTCTACCTTTTGCAAAATTCAGTTCACATTTGAAACATGTTTATTGGAGGAATATGTAATATGTAGAAGAAACAGTATCACAATAATAAATATGTCTGACGAGACTTTGGTAGGAACTTTTCATATTGTATCATGTGTCTGTTGAATGTTCTACACAGGTTTTTTTCCAGCATTTGTATTTTGTTCCAATAATTGAATAATGCATCATTGTTGAAAGAAAGTTAACTCAAGTTATGTATCCCCTGTAGAATTGATTCTGGTCAACGCAATACGAACACTGATATTATTTCGCATTTTTGATTACAGGTGTTTCGTTCTCTGCAGTCAAGGTTGGGACATATATTACTAGAAGGATTGGTATTGGACTTAAACAAGGTTTATGCATAACATCATTTTAAATCAAAATTGAACAAGACTCGATATCACTTACAGTTCATCCGTGAAAAAATGAAACACAACACGCGATATTATGACAACTGTATTACCTGTCACATACAATGGCTTCACATACAAACAATATAATTATGGTGTTGTTCTTCACATATTTTCAGCTGCATGGCTCGCCATCAGAGAGGCCTTTCCTGGCATCGAAGTTGAGGGCTGTGCCTTCTACTGGTCACTGGTACTGTGGCAACACGGTTAGTCTGTTGGATATGCTGAACCATACATATGACAAGAGGGCCTGCACTCCTTCATGCAGGCCCGGCCTTAGGGCAAGATACCACCGATGCTACATGGATCCTTATCAGGTACCCCCACATGCTGTAGCTGGACAACCCAGTGTTTCCAGCTGAGGCTTGGTCAGTATACCATCAGAAAGTGTGAACGAACAAAGACGTTGAAGGTGCGTGAAAATTTTTTTTAGCAAAGACATCAGCCTATTAATATGAATTACATATAATTCGCAGTATCATATCTATATTTCTACATGTTGATATATAAATAAAACTATTACGTTTAAAATTTAAATGTTCTTTCCCTCTTATGCATTTTGAGGTTGGCACCATCTAAATTCAAGAGCAGAACACATGGGCCTGGTCTTCTACTGGTTTGTGCCATTGTTGCAGAGGAAGGCCGATCTGCTGCACTTAGCCATCCAAGGTAATGTCACAGGATGTGAGAGACATCAGAGCTACAGATTAGAGAAGGAATCAAACAGACTTTCGGACAGGTACATTCACCATGAGATCACGACGTCCGCGTTTTTTGAGCTCCATCAGCGAACTATTTGGCGTCAGATTTTAAGTCATCAACAGTATTATATCCTTGTGGGAATAGGTTAGTGTGTACATTTATTTCTTATCGAAAAGTGAATATTTATGTATGCATTTTCTTATACTAATGTGTTTATTTGTTGCTTTTATTCTAGGATTGTATACTATATTGTACTCTTAACTTTATTTGACAGCATTCCTCTTTCTTTACATATTTAAAACATCAATCACATATAACAACACTTCATTCAGATAATTTAATTGGGGGCAGTTCCCTTGGAATTTTCATCTCAAAATATTCAGGGCATATGTATTGGTGATGAAATTCTATCAACTTGTGCATTACTGTTCCAAAAAGATTCATCAAATCTGATCCTAAGAATTACACAGTCTACATCTGACTAAACCACAAAGTCACATCAGGGAACATTCATCGCAGCCATCTGCAACAATAATAATAATAATTAGAAGAATAATAATAGCAAAAACATTCATTAACACACATAACAGTAACTTTTATTACTTACATATGCATGCAATTATGACAAAATTACCGGGATTACTTGCGATAATAATAATAATAATAATAATAATGAGTAGAAGAATAATAATAGCAAAAAAACCCATCAGATAACAGTAACTTTTTATTATTTATATATCTATTCAATTATGACAAAATTACCAGGATTATTTGCGATAATAATAATAATAATAATAATAATGAAAGGATAATATAAGCACTGGAACAATAACAACAATGATAAATTGCACTTGTAAATTTGAATATCAACATAATGGTGGGTGTTATGTGGTGCCTTGTTGTTTCAAACGGTACAAAACCATACAAGAATGTACAATTATAAATCAAACACGTCAAAGTGACTTCTGGTTTGTATGATTAATGTATACATAAAATACATTGCAGATAGGAAAAAAAATCGACATTTCTGTTATTTACAACACTTTGCATACAGTAGAGTATTGAAAATACAAGATACAAAATGCACGATTCAAGAAACGATCGCAGTCTAGAAAACATAAATACACTAGGTCCCGACATGTATAGTATTTGTTTTGACTCACCTTTTAAGCAGTATGCTTCTTTTTTTCATTTTTGGGAAGGCCTCGACATTCTAACCATCGCTGTAACTGAATATTGGAATGCTCATCTATATTCGGATGAACAAATTTAGCGCCTGGTACATTGTTTTCAGTAAGAACAATAATACGGAAAGTATCACTAGTTGCCATTATGCTGGTTCGCCTTGTCCGAAAATCTATTTTTAGAAACTGATGTCACTGCGTGTGACGTATCAAAAGAGGTAAAAATTACAAGCACAATTAGAAACTTGTTCTTGTTTTGAGTTTAATTTAATTCTATATATATATTTATGGGATAATAACCATAAAAAATTAATAAATAGCATTTTTATCAACAAAAAAAAAGAGTTGGCAGTGTGTCAACCAAACTGCTGAAAGGTATGGCTTTAATCTTTTATTTGAATCAATTTTTCTTTCATATATTTTTTTCCATACATTCAGTGTAGGATCTTTGGATAAGTGCTTTCTTTTTATTTGTTATATAGGTGTCAACTTATAATCATCTATTTTTCGTTTGCCTTTACATTTTGTTTTACTAAAAAATTTACATTATTTTGTGTATATAAGACTTGGTCCTGGATTAAAACATTGGAACACTGGAATCATGTTAGCAAAGATTTTGTGAATCAAATATTTTTTATATATTTGCAGTAACAGTTCATTTTGATTTTGAGAGAATAAATAAAATGATTACATAGAAATATATCCTGCACAAGGAATATAAAATGAGATTAGAAAATATAAAAACTCAAATGAACTATTTGTTAAGATGAATTTATTTCAAAAATAGGTTCACAGCTAATTAAAAGACAGTACAATAGGGATGAAACAATTCACTGATGTAATGATAATTTCAAGTTACACCTGAGCATGATAATAGAATTATATATTCCTTTAATCTAGATCTCATCACTACTGTAAAGAGGCTTATTTCAGGACAAAACACACAATAAGATAAAGAAAATCAAACTGAGAATTCCATCACAAGCAAGCATGCATTTATTGGCACTGCATCTTTCAAGTCACAAATATATACGGAAAGATTAGATGCAAAATTATGGAGCAAAGCAACCACACTGGTCTCTTTAATGTAAAAAACTGTAAGCATATTTCAAGGAAAGAAAAATTAAAGATGTCAAAACAGCACACCAGTGCAGATGTTTCTTTATCAACTTGATTCATGATAAATTTAAATATTAATTAAAAAAATTGTCATGAGTACTTAATGTTTTGGATAACACTGATTGCTACAATGTACAAAATGTTTAAGATCTGTCTCACTCCTGCAGGTTTGCTGGAGACTGAAAAAAAAGGTAAAATAATTTGGATACTCCAACAAATGCACTACGGTCAAATACGTGGACACATTCAACAGGATAGCCCAACTACTGATTCAGTACAGAGACAAAATGGACAATAGTCCTGAATTTCTAACAAACTGCTCTATTTCCATGGGTTTAGCCAGGAAATTTCTAATGTATGTATTAACAGTGGCATGGGCAAGTTCCTTGTACGAATTCGAAATATAGTATCTGGATTATCTGACATTACACATCTGCCTGTTTGTGCTGATACTTAGCTGTGCCATTGCTTTTCATTACATGTGTCTATGCCGATACTTTTAACTAGCCATGCCACTGTTTTTCATTATACATGTATCTGTTTGTGCTAGTATCTTAGCTGTGCCAATGCTTTTCATATATCCTCGCTGTGCTCAGTGGGCATCACTTCATATAGAACATGCTTCCTCCGCTATTCAACCAACAATCAACTATTGTGCATTTTTTGTTTTCTTTTTTTAAGATCTCTGTGAACTTTTGCATCAAGATTTGAAGCTTGGTATCAATAGTATTTTTCAATGCCTACAGATGCTTGGTGCCAATTTTTTGGAGGGAATGGGTTGTGGGAAAAGTCAATGATGTACAATGAAGTTAGAGTTTAATCAACCAACTGCAATGATATACACAAATTCCATTAACAATTAAGGAAGACACTACAAGATAATCAAAATATTAAATACTGTGGTTTCACTAATTATCTAGGGTACCAATGTTTGTGGCTCTCATTCTTGCTCCAAACCAAAAATTTAATGACTCAACAAAATATTATCCACATGTAATGAAAAAGCCCCTATTCCATTTCTTACTGAAACATTCCTAGTGATCAACAAAAATGTTTGATAAATCAATGTCATTTCTGTATTCTGGTAATGAAATAAAAGCTTTCAGATGTGTTTAGAATGTTCCATGATTTTATGTACTATTAACAATTTTAACAATTTCAAAATTATTGGCATTATTTGCTGATTTATGTCATACTACTGCAAAAATATCATGCTTTGGCTGAACATATGAAAGTTACATGCCTACAAGGAAAAATGACACAAAGAGTTGAATTATCATTACTTAAAATCTAAACTCTCAGTTTTTCTGTCACTGGGGGTTGGTAGGTATTTGTTTACTTACAAAATTTACACAATGGAATGTAAATATCCTTTCAATTTATTTATGTGGTTATGTGGTTCATTTAACAAAAACAACCACATGCATCCTTCAAGAAATACGCTGTGACCAGTGCCACTAAATATAGCAATGTTGCAAGATCTCTGTTAACTTCCATTACCATCAGATACGTACACAAATATTGCCTAATTTCATACTGAATTCTTCAAAAATCATATTTAATTGATGGCCCTGTGACCAATTTACCACTCTGAACAAAAAACACACACATCCCACTTAAGAAATCAAACCATTTTCAAATCTAGATTGACCATGAACAAAAACGGATTTCACTTCTGTGACCATTATTTCTCAGAAGTGTGCAATTTGCAATCACAGTTCCTTTCTTATAAGAGTTGAATTAAAATAGTCCAAACCTCTTAAGCAATCATCAAAATCAATGCCACTGAAATATATTCTTTGGGTGATGTTTAAATAGAGATATTTTAACTCTGAGACCATTTATTTTTTGTACCAAAAACAGGACCACTCAGGCAAGTATTTGCTTTTGTTATGTGTTTTAATGCCTCACAAGGTTTTCTTCAAGTTGCATACCAGAAAAATTAAATCGTGACCTTCACACTGTTAAAACCTTGAACACACTTTGAAGCAGAGTGCATTGAGTAAGTTACAGCTACAATGTATGAGATATGGAACCCTATCAGAGACATAGTACAGCTGAGATGTAGGAGATATGACTCCCTGTCAGTGACAAAGTAAAACCTATTCCTGAGTCATAGCCGTTGGGAATAACCCAAAGTCTTTTCGAAAATGGCAAATGGAGTAGATGATACAATTGAGATCCTTTTCAAAGCAAGAAATATATCGAACAAACTTTCAAAATGAAGAATTGAAGAAAATTAACCTCTGCTACCAAAGAAAAATTAGTAATATGTAATCAATCAAAACAGTACATGATCCTTAATGTACCTGAGAATATGTTGGCATTGTTCCAGTTGTATGATTTGTTTGACATATCATGGATATACAAAATATTTCTTTTTTAATCTAGAAGGCTTATGAGTTGTTGGTTGGATGTGTACAAGTGTGTTGCTATAGCATTTCAGTTTTTAACTGTTATATATATATATATATATATATATATATATATATATATATATATAAATTAGGATTATATTCTGTGAATAATTCAATTTACTCTAACATTATTAGATAACTTGATGCAAAATTCTGTTCCATTTCATGTACTTATTTTAGATTCGAAAATAACAAATTAGTTGGACTTAACATGACATCAAAAGGTAAGCTGTGTATTGGTCACAGATTTGTGTGGCAATATACAACAGTAGAAAACAATAAATCTTAAAATATAGAAACATGTAATGAGTTAAATATAACAAACAAATTTATGCCAAAATTATGGTAAGAGATTTTAAATTATGTTTATTTGAATTTGTTACGACACTGTTACTATATTAAAATATTTTTGGTCAGCTCTTTTTCTGATTATTCTTCTCATCTACTTTGACAATATGAAACAATGAACTCAAAACATTTCGAACAGAATGTTGTCAGACTTGAAATTATCTTCCATTACAGTTTGAAAATTAAATCATCAAGTGCATCATCCTACAAATCCTTTAAAATCAGCATTTGGTGAAGAGAAAATTAGACCTAGCCTCTAAAGTGTTCTAAATGCGAGATGAAATGGTACCAAGAGGTACATAAGCCTGTGGAACTTTGGTTTCTTTTAACTCTTTAAAAAAAAATTATAAAGCATTTTAACTATTTTTTCAATGCACATATATCTATGTTGTATCTGGTATGCTGTTATTTCCACTTAATCATTAAAATTGAAATGTTGCGACATAAGGATAGAGAAACAAGAAAATGCATAAGGTATTTAAACTCTAACATTACCGAAAATCAAATCAAGAATAATGAACGTTGTACATGAAAATTGGATTTAAGACATTTAAATTGATCCTCTATAATTGAAACTGTTGTCAAAAAATTTAAATCCTCTTGAAAGCATGTCTCTTTTTATCATTACATGTTTAATACAAAATAACGAGCAGACCGTAACATGCAAAGGCCTTGAAGCATAATTAGTAATGAAACAGAATATACTACTTACAGGAGAATACTGAAGCTCACACTTCAGTGATTTTTTGGACAAAATGACTGAATCAACATCATTTCAATCAATTATGCTGGTACTCAGAAATGTCTGTCATCTAAATAATCCCTAAATTGTTGAAATAAATAGGTCAAGCATTTGCGAAACCATGGATTACTGGGTCCAATTTTTACACATTTTCATGTGATCTGCAATTATCCATTCAGTGTGAATTGATTTGACCAATCATGCTTTACAGGCACTTAAACTATACACCAATCCTCATCCTTTTTGCAATAGTCTCCACGACTGTTGTAGTATACTAATAGTGGCAGTGTCATTTTAATTCACCTATGTAAGTTTTTATTTATGGTAAAATCTAGTGGTTGAAGTTCGTTCATACACAAGACAGGCTCAAACAAAGAAATGATTCCATTTTATTTCAGTGGAACTTTGCAATGGGCTCTGAACACCTCAAATATTGACATTGCTGGCTATTTGCACTGAGTAAGGGGCAGCTGGTCATGTGTTTGTTTTTTATGTGAAATGACAACATTATCCAAAATGTTTGTTGTTGACATAATCTTGTTCTTCTGTATGATTTATTTTGGGTCT
Organism: Megalonaias nervosa; assembly: GCA_016617855.1. Lineage (NCBI taxonomy): Eukaryota > Metazoa > Mollusca > Bivalvia > Unionida > Unionidae > Megalonaias > Megalonaias nervosa. The sequence goes on along the minus strand of JAECUM010010361.1, from coordinate 54,246 downwards.
TTGCAGAGGTTAACCCATGAAATATGAAATGCCTAATGGCATGGAAACTGTGATCGGCAAATCCATGAATTTAAGTACTCATTAAATAAACCCCAAGAATAATGAAACATACAAAACTATAATGTTGTTGTTGTTGTAGGGTTTAACACCATTTTTCAACACAAGATAGGCTATACATGGTGGCTAGTATAACTGATGGAGGAAGAACCCTGGAAAACCCTGGGAAGAACCACCGACCCACGAGAAGCTATTGGCAGGCTTTCTCACTTACCCACAATAGCCAAGCCTGAGACTCAAACCCATGCAGACTATAAAACTATAACAAACCACAGTAAATACACAGATACATGTACGCATATGTTCTGACAAAGCCACTGTGTGCTTAATCAGAAATAAGGTAATAGTCAGTCACTCTCAATTAGCAATCAACTATAAAAAAGACAAGGCACTGTTACAAGCTATTACTAAAAGCTATATGCACATCATCAACAAGCACAAGGGCCTTTTAAACAAAGCTTAAAAAATAAACATTTATCACTTTAAATGTTGATGCATCCAACAGAGTGCAATATCTGTCGAGAAATTACACTGTTGATATGAACTTGTGAAGTGTTTCACTTTGCTAGCGTTCTCAAGAGTTACTTCCCTTTGTTCTCTCTGCTTTGCATTTATCTGTCTTTTCCAAAGTGCATGATTCTTCTGAATGTCTGTGGCCCATTCCAATGGCCCCTACAAAATGAAAACAAAATGAAGAGAGTTTTCCATTTAATAAAGCTTTCTGTTTTTATCCCAAAATGAAATTTGATCAATTGTCCAACCACATACAAGTAAATGTTTGCCAGTCAATTGTTAAAACATATCAGTGATAATCAAGATTTCATATATGGGTTTCGATGTTGGGTTTTATTATAATCTGCATAGTTTTAGGCTGCTTGAAGACTAATAGCTAGCCAAATGCATTAAGTTTCAGTCATTCGGGTCTGATGTCATACAATTTTAAGAGTGAAGTGGTTTCAGTTGACTATCTTTTATTAACAAGATAGAACAAGAAACCAATTTTTTCTAGTAGAATATATTTTTTTTGTTCAATAATACTATCGTAATTCCTTAGGGGGTGCTCACCAAAAATCAGCCTGAGTTTGTCTAAAGTACACCATCCTTAGCAGCTATTAAAATATGGAAAATGAATTTTGCCAGACTAGACAACACCAGCTTCTGAAAGTGCAATGAATGAATTACCAAATATATAAAATGTAAAAAAAGATATCAGCTCTTTTTTTCACAATTTACCTCTGAAGTTCAGGAAGTGAAAATGACCAAGTGGAGCTAGCACTTTTTTGAAAGGTGCACATCTAGAGTAAGGCCAAGCTGTATACTCTATAACCCATATTACACCCATCAATAATACACCAAAGTAAAGGGAATTAAAGGTTCTTTGAACTATACCTAAGATATACAAAGTCTTTTTTAAATAGCCAGTATAACTAGTGAGGAAACCAGGGGAAATTCTTTTTCTTGAAAATTCTAACCCTATGCAAAATATGAAACTGTAGAGTGCCACTTTAGAGGGCGCTCACCAGTTATTAAGTACTTTTGAGAGAGTGATGTACATAAGGTGAAGTTGTTTGCATTTAAAACATGCACAGTGGAGAGAATGTTGGCATACCTTTATGCTACTTTGATGTAATATGACTGACATTTCTTTGGATATTGTACTTTTGGAAATTTTAAATGATCTTAGCACACTGCTAACTAAAATGACTACTCCCTTGTGCTCCAAAAATCAGCCAGAATTTGTCTAAAGTACACCATCCTTAGCAGCTATTAAAATAGGGAAAATGAATTTTGCCAGAGTAGACAATACCAGCTTCTGAAAGTGCAATGAATGAATTACCAATATATAAAATGTAAAAAAAAGTTATCGGCTCTTTTTTTTACAATTTACCTCTGAAGTTCAGGAAGTGAAAATGACCAAGTGGAGCTAGCACTTTTTTGAAAGGTGCACATCTAGAGTAAGGCCAAGCTGTATACTCTATAACCCATATTACACCCATCAATCATACACCAAAATAAAGGAAATTAAAGGTTCTTTGAACAGTACCTAAGATATACAAGGTCGTTTTTAAATAGCCAGTATAACTAGTGAGGAAACCCGGGGGAATTCTTTTTCTTTAAAATCCTAAAACTATGCAAAATATGAAACTGTAGAGCGCCACCTTAGGAGAACTACTACTACCTTGCAAATTCAGCCCTCACAGGCTAAAACAGTTATCTACCCACTTAGGTGGCAGTTAGAGTGATCTCCCCTTGATAAAGGAATTGGTGCCAAATCCTGTGAAATCATCAGTTACTACTGGAGTGGAAGGCAGGCTCTCTATATGGATCCAACTGCGGGGAGGCTGGGAGGATGTATATGTATTACGATCAGGTTTTATCGAAGAAACATAATTTGCTAAAGCAATAAAATCCTTAGAGTCAGTTGGTTTCCTCTTAAAAGATGTTACCCAATCATAATACCACAGGAGAAAGGGAGAAACATCCCCTTACCTGGGAGAGACCATCTCGGTTTCCAACGGCATGTAAGGCAGCTTCTAGATAACCCAGCTGGCAACAGACTCCATATGTTGGGGAACGTTTTCGATAGAGTAATATTTGTCCGCCTGCAAATCCAGTGGAGATCATGAAGCCGCATCTTTATGAAGCTGTCAAAGGTAGCATTTTGCACCATGGGTAAAAGTTCCTCCAGACTGAATTGAGCCTTTTAGGATGAAAAACCTCTGATAAAAACTGGAGAAGTGTACTTGGAACTACATTCAACAACATTGATAATTACAGTTAGAGAACAGTTTCAATCATATGCAATGTTTGTAACAACTGTCCTAACTTCATGAGCCAAAATGCGAAGCAAATTCATTGGTGTGGGTTTAGCCCAATAAGTGGAACAGATAGCCTACTTTGTTCAGAATGGAAGTGTCCATATTGATCCTTCCCCACTTTCGAATACAAAATGAGGCATGGTCTCCCTTGATACATGGACTTGATGCTCTTGAAATACCACTTCAGAACTTGTGCTGGGTCCTTCAGTTGACCTTGAAATGAAGCATCCAGAATAGACAGGAATTATTACCAATATCCAATTATGCATAAACGGAAGCCTGTTCTTGGCAATTAAAGCAGGAGGCTTCATGAGCGATATTGATGCATCTTATTGGAACTGCATGTAGATGGATCCACCAATAGCAATATCTGCTGATATTACCTGCCAATTGCCAATGTAGTAAGAAGGCAGAACGTCCATGAAGGTGAACTAACTAAGCTCTTGAGAGCACTTGAAACAATGCCTTTTTCAGCCAGGTTAATATCCATAATAACTTCTACTTGGGCAAGGATCCAGTGTCACTGCCAGGTGAAAAAAATGAACAGAAGATCAGATAGGTCTTGGTTGTCTGATATCCTCTCTTTGATGATGGCACCATGTGCCAGTGACTGCAGAACGGTAGCTTTAATTGTGTTCCTCACTGAACAGCAAGGAGGAGTTACCTACTGAGGTATGGATGCCTACATTGGTATAAAGTACACTTGTGCTCTCCAATGAAAATATATTCAATTGCCTTCAAATGCTTCTCACATAAGGGATTCTCCACCACTTTTTGTGAAAAAGTTTTTTCTTAAGGGCATATTATAATAGGATCCTGATGTGCATGTTCAGTAACACTAGGTTCGGATGAAACACCCGCCCTTGTAGCTTCACCACACAGATGAGGGAATATCCTGATTCCTGGTGATTCCTTTGCTAGATTCATGAGGTTGTGCAAGATTTCCCATTTGTGTGGAGTAATCATAATGAAGAGGCACTCTGATTCTTTTGATTCCTTATCACATTCAGAAACTGAGGTGTTGGAGAAGTGTATATATTTAGCCATTCTATTCTATAGAAAGGACATCGATTATCCAGGACTTTTGGATGTAGAGCAGGTGAGACAATGGTTGCGATTATGGCATTCCGCCTTTTCATCAATAGGTCCATTATGGGTCAATCCCACTGAGTATCTGTTGAGTAAAACCGAGGGATGAAAAGATCATTCTGTCTGTGTTAGTTCCGTCGTGCAGGATAATTAGCCAGCCTTAGGTATGTCACACTTTAACGTGGATTTGTTGTTCACGACACAATTTCAGAAGATCCCAAAGAAGAATACAAACGTCAGAGGACTTGGTTCTGCTTTACTGTTTGAGACAAGTCACCATGGTAGAGTTTTCGAACAGAATGGGAACTCCATTCACATGTAGGTTCTCCAGCCACCAATGAAAAGCTTTCAGAATGATTTTCATCTTGAGATAGTTGATATGTAAATAATGATTCTGAGGGAGCCAAACTTCTGTGGCCCTCAAAATGGTTGGAGACTTGCTTCCCCAGTCCTCTAAGTTTGCATTGTACTGATCTTGATTGCTGGAGATTGTACTTGCAGAGGTATCACCGATGCGACTTCAGAGTAGTTTCCCTGCCTTCGAGATGCAACCTCATATTGTACAGGTTGTGAAAGTTGGTCCAATGGTCAAAGGTTCTGCCTCTATTTGCACCACAGAATCACTGTTATAGGAGCCTGAGAAAGTGACCTAGGACTAAGACATCCCATGCCACATTGAGCAAAGCTCAGCATGCGAAGGAATTCTCCAACAGTTGGATTGTTCCATATAGACAAGGAATCTACTATTGCATTAATTCAATTCTTGTTCCTAGAGCATAAAACAGTCAAGTGAATGCGCTTAGGTTGATGACGAAGTCTTGGCAACCAAGTGATAAATGCTGCATTGTAGCTAAAAGAACTCTGTGTAATGGCTTAGGGGGTACACTGAACATGAAACTGAGTCCCCAGGAAACCATTCTTGGGTCCACATTTCATGATAGTAAATCTTCCTCATTGTACAATGAAAGATTAAAGCCTTCTCCCTACCAGGGTCTGTGATAAGGAAGGCATAAATGCATTTCATATGAGATGAGGGTTGGGGGCTTTGAGGAAACGATCAACCTTGTTTGATATTTCCACTTTGTTTGGGCAACTGTGGTTTCCGATGGTTGTAAATTCGGTAGGACTTGCTTCCCAGTGGCATGTGCTCTAGGGACATTCCTGCGACCTTCTTTTGGTTGTCTTGGAAATCCCTCCACTGTAGCCGAGACTGAAGGATGTAAGGAATATATCCTTCATGGTTTGTTGCAAATTCCACCAACCTGATCAATAAAGAATAGTTTTGATGATGAAGGCTGTGAGCATGGCTTGGCCTATGATGGTCTTTAGAAAAGGTAGAGGTTGTAAGTTCATAGCTGCTGTTATGGCCATGACCATAGTAGGATGAGCATCTATATTATGACCTGAGTCATCCTATAAACATGCTCCCACATATTTCTGGTGATTTTTGGGGAAGGAGAAGGTAAGCTGTATTCTTCCCTAGATATCAGATGCAATTTGATCCCATGGTCACAACATTATGAATCAACTCATGGGTATCCAAAAAGAAAACTGAGGGAAGGCATTGCAAGAGAAAAACATCTGTTGACACTTGGAACTTGTAATGATGTAAGCAGTCCTAAAATGTCAGTCACTTTGTCAGACTGTGAAGGCAACTGAAAGTAGATTCTTACATAGACATTGATCACCTGATGTCGGAACTGTAGACCTGGCAGGTGATGCAGAGGAAAGAAGGACAGAACTCTAATGGAAGTGGATGAGAATCTTCTTCAGCCCAAGCCTACAAGGCGGAACTTCAGTCAGCATAGTAAGGTCTGATAACAGTGAGTGAAACTAAGGGCCAGTTTTTGACATTGTTGAATTAAAGAAGCAAAGCCAATGTCTCTTGTGCTAAGTAGTTGGAAAAGAATGTCGAGTTAGACGGAATTTGCTGTTAGAGGGGACTGGAGCATCACCATTAATATTTACAAAGTGGACACTAAGGTAATCATTTCTAGTAACAAGTAACCTGTAGGAAGGTCAAAATGGCTGCCTATCCAGGTACAACCTGTCGCTTAAAGTAACTACATGACAAATGGAAGCAGAATAATCAATTCTATTAACAACTTACATGTAGGAAGGAAAATATTTGACTGCCTATACAGTTAAAATCACTTAAGCATTGCTTATAGTAAACTATGTGTATGAGCTAGACATTATTGAACAAACCATGTGTAGGAAACTTACCTGTACTTATCATACCATGGCAGAAGCTCTACAGTAATATACATGAGTTTTCTACATTACATACAAAACCTGCACATAAAAAAGGAAGCATCATAATTGAAATGTGCTATGTACATGATACAAAATCCTTAATGAGACAATGTTACCCTGTAGGAAATGCCCAAAGACATTCTATACACTGGTAAGATCAGTAAAGCATCATGTATACAACTGTGGATTAGACATTAAGACAATACAGAAACTTAATTGAATGTATCCTGACTCGGCAGAAATTATACAGCAATACTAAATGTGACTGGCACTCATTAATATGGTTATATCAATGTGAATAGATGCAATGCAACCTGCACAAGTATGGATAAAGGCACCTAAGTGCCCAAAGACGGTAAAGTGATGAAATAGAAAGTTAGGAAACTTTGTCATCCATGATAGGAAGAACAGAAAAATTGGAATTTACTGATCGAGTATTTTCCCTTCGAAGATGAAGCTCCTCCAACCCAATTTGAGGTAGAAATCTTCCAAACTGCTTGTGTGGATTTAGCAATGCCTATCTGTCTGTACAGAGCATGCTACTCTGAATGACTGGAGGTAGTAACTGAAGATTTCACGGGATTTGGTGCCAATCCCAGTATCAAGGGAGATCACCATCTAACTTCCATCAAGAAAAGAGATAACTTTTAGCTCAACATGTAGCCTGGGAAGGTTGACTTTACAAGGTAGTAGTAGTTCTCCTAAGGTATTATGATCAGGTAATGTCTCTGAAGAAAGAACAAATTTAAAAATACCCCTTACAAAAGATGATGATGTATTAAAGTTGTAATTCCATGACTCCTATGGCACCAACCCTGGGTATGAACCAAGAAGCAGGAATGCTTCAAAGTGCAAGGCAAGTTCAGAAAAGCACAATATTTTCACATTCTATGCAACTTACCTCTGAGCAAAATTATAAATCTGAACGGCAGTTTTACCCCACTGTACCTAATGAACACCAATATGTGCTTGATTTCTACACTATGTCGACAAAGATAAAAGGAAGTGTAACTGTTTTATTCCAACATATCGAGAAATTGCACATACCATGAATATCTGCCAACTCTGAGGTACATTAAAATTATATCTAAAAGATGATTTAGAGCAGGCACATGCAACCTATGGTCCACTGCTGCAGTGGCCATTTTGGAGGTTTTAGAAACACAATTTACATTTATGAGCCCTTGGGATGGATGTGCGTGTAAAGTCTCCTGGCAAAGTAGTTTAGGAGAAGTAGCAGTAACAAACTTGTGCTAATGAATTGATGAATGTTGGACAACAGGACATCCAATAAGCTATTCTAGTGTATGAACAGCATATCTAAAATGTGCTGATATTTGTGAGGGCTTCCATCTCTAATGATGATTATGATGATGATGAAAAATAACCATCTTTATTATTCTAATAGTGAATACTCACTTTAGCATGACATTCCAGTAAATCCTTGGTAAAATATCTTTCTTCACATGGTACATGGAACGCCTTCGTTTTGCCTGGTCAAAAGGAAAGGTTTCAAGGCTCTGTCCATCATAGTCAAACTCGGCCAGAATACATTGGCTGTACCCAACAAGCAATGGGCAGGATGTGTAACCATCATACTGCAGAAAAAGATAGAAAGTAAAGGCTTTCCAACATGTTTTGTGTAATACTAACATTGTGTGACATTGTCCAAGTAGTCCTGTATTTTATAACACCAATACTCGTCACTGTGGCAGAGTTCTAATGATTCATCAATGCACACTTGGATTGCAATATTCTTTCTGCTGATGTATGTACTGGCTGAAGTCAGTAATTTCTGATTCATTTCAGTACAATACACTGGAGCTGAGATGGTGTATTGATAAAATTCAAAATATTGCGCATAATGATAAACAGAAGAAATAAGAAAGGAAAATTAGAAAAAGTAAACTCTTTCTCTCCTGTTATCCTAGCCAGAAAGGATTATTTATTTTTAAGAACATAGATACCAGTAAACATATCTAAATTCATTAACAAGGGTTTTGGAAATTTCTTACAAATTGACAAGAAATGGCTAATTTTGTAATTTATGTGCAATGTTGATACATAAATGATTAAATATGCAAGGAATATTCAAATCTGGTGTGTCATCAAACTTGCTTATGTATCAGTCTAGGTTACAGTGACCTCCATGTAGTATGACAATGAACTACTCAGGATACACACAGATATCAATTTTAATGACTGCAGAGGACAACAGTATATGATACTGATATTGCTAATGGTAACATGAATTCAGTGCCAGAAGACAATGACACAGAGGGTACTGCACAAGTTCTCCTGTACGAAAGAGCATTTCAAAATCAATCCTCTTGTATAAATGTCACTTTCTTAAAAGTCTTTTTTATAAAAAAGCAGGCATATCCTCTATGCAAATGATTGATTATCCCAAATAATTTTTTCCATGCATATATTATACAAATTGTTTTCAAAATTCATGTCATTGTTCATATTTATTGAAAATATTTTTACAATGCCATTCTTATAGCACAATTATGACTTCTAACTCTGATCATAAGTTATGTATATCTATATTATTTGTAACTCCTGCTACATGATTTTATCTAATGTTTGTAATTTTTATTCATGGCTCTAAGTTGTAGTATTACATTAGATTTTACCTATGTGACAAGGGTCTGTTTTAGGAATACCAAGAGCCTAAAATTACATCTAGGATCTATAAATATACTAATACTAATCTTAATAATAAGACTTGTTGATTACTTTGGGTTAATTTCTAATTGGCTGGTGAGGTTTGGACAGTTGCAGAAGAGTTAAGTAATTTCCCATTGGATGGGCTAGGTCACATGAAATGATGAATAGGCATTTTGAAATATTTCTTGAGTAGGATGATGCGTCACATAGGAGACTGTTGTGAAATAAACAGTGTGTATATAAAGAGAGAACTGAGTAATCAAATTCGTTCCTATTTTGGAGTCATTCTTATTTCCGGTGTTACTGTTGTAGTCTGCAGATGTGTTTTATGTTGTACTTACTAGATATTATTTGAGAGGAATAAAAACATTAGTTTGGACAGTTCAGTGGAAATAGAAGGTGCTCATTTTTTGGACTGATATTATTCTGGAACTATTGTGAATTATTAAAACAGAGTTCTAGACAATGCCATTTTGTCAGTGTTATTATTCTTGGCTGACCAATACATTTCCAGTTTTAAAGAACTTTTCATTCTTTTGGACATGAATATAACTCTTTCCGGATTATTCTGGACTCACTTCATAATACGGTAGCTTTCTCTCAAATTTTCATTCATAACTTTGATAATTAAATTATTTGTAAGTTTTACAAAAACTGTTGGTTTTGTTTCTTTCTGTTACTCAGTTGGTGACCACAGATTTATAACACTATCACACAACTCACACTGAGCATATCACAAAAATTACTTCCTGCACAACAACAATAAATGGAGGAATGAAACTGGAATGACATCTGAAAGTAATTCTTGTATCTTTGTACACATAAGGGATTTGGCTATCATACAGTCAGTGACTTATCTCTCAGAAAGCCTATTTTGTAATAAAACTGACAAAATGGTGGCATTTAAACTATGGAACAAAACTAAGTGATATACAATTCTAAAAGCTGGATGTTTGGCTAAAATCTTTACAAACATGGTCTGTGATTGTACTTGTTGTTGCAAGACGGAACAACTACAAAATGCCACCCATTCCTCACATCTTTATAACACATGGACCGCATCAGATGGACAGTGATTGAAATGATAATTTGCACATGTACATTGTGAACATATATATATATACATATATTCGTTCAGAGGCAACAAAAGTTCAGTATAGGGCAAAAAAGTTGCATTATTTTAGATGGTGGCCATATTGGATATACTATCTGCACTATCTTAATTTTGGACCCAAAAAGACACTGTATGAAGTCCTCTGATGAAAATCCCATGCTGATAAGACTTTCCGTTTTGAAAGATTAACAATAATAAGATTTTCAAGAGGGCTACCTTGGCAGCAATATTGGACATCAGACATCCACAATTTCCACTAAAAGACCAACTAGAGATCATAAGAAGTCTTTTGGTGAAAGCACAATGTTGAGATAACCAGCTATCAAGGAGGTCAGATTTTAGCACCATTTTCATTTTGGACCACTAGACATCATATGAAGTCTTTAGGTGAAAATCCCACACTTGATCTGACCATCCATTCAGGAGCTGTAGCAATAACAAGATCTAAGATCATCACTGTGTTGGCCCTATTGGATAAATGAGTGCCACCACCTTCATTGAAACCCAAGCAGACCATGGGATAAATTTGTGTGTAAATTTTCATCCAATCTTCAAAGTAGTTTTGGAGGTGTAGCAATAATAAATGAAATGACAGATTGACAGTGGATGATTGACTATCACAAAAGCTTCTCTGGCAGGATTATGGTAAGTGGATAGCAACTTTTTCCAAATAGCTAAATCACAACTCAATAGACACGAGTTCACTCACCAAAGATAAATATAATCAGCCAATCAGTCAAGCTTTTGATGATTCTCTACCATACCTTATTATATTGTCAGTTGCAGACAGCTTAATCTGTTCCTCATTTCATGTCAGTAGCAGACTGCTTCCATACATGTATTTCATCTCAGGAGCAGACTGCTTCCATACTAGTTATTGTGAATTTCCAAATGGTTATAAGCACTTTGTTCAGTTTCTTTCACTCTCATGCCATTAATAAACAGAATTATTTTAAAGATATATAATAAGCTGTTTTATGCTATGGTCCTCTGAATCATTTTCTGGATGAATGACCATACATAACTAGTGTGGATGTGAGACATTTAACTGCATTCAATACTAATACAAATCTAATAGGTTCAAATAAAGCTTGGTAATTATAGTCAGAAATTAATATCATGTGAAATTGTGCTGTTGTTTAAACTTTAGAATTTACTTGTTTACAACTCTTCACAACTTCTACATCTTTTGCAATTCACAAGGTAGCAATGAGACCTCTTTCACATCAGTCTTTAAAGCCTTAATTTTTTTACATTTTTGAATTTGTCATGTATGCTGATCTGTTTGACATGACAGATGTACTGACCAACTATAAAATGCACAAATCAGTCACTGGGAGTTTGTAGGAAAAAATATTCAGACTTGATTAATAATTGTGAAACCTGTACAAAAGGTACTGACCTCATCTTATACAAAAAACATGACTGCAACAGCTGCTTCTGTAAACAGCACATGATAACTTCTACCAGGACAGGTAACAGAATATTAAGTCCCTATCTCAACCATGTTTGGGAGTAAACAGAGATTCCCAACAAACTGAAGTAATTTTCAAACTGTCATAGGAAAGAACAAGCAAAATAATACCTAATCAACTTAAAATGTATATCAACAACCATGATGGCTTTTTAACGATGCAGTACAAAAACAGTAACTAGTAAATGTGATTGTAACAGCAAAACTCCTTTATCCCTACAGTTTAAATGGTCCTGCTCCAAAGTCAGTGTCTAATTACAATAATTGAACCTACTTTGTAGAGTATAAAGTCAAATAGCCTACATACTAGATTAATTTTACACCAATACCCCACCCACATATACACACTGTTGAAATTCACTAATCAATTTTTTTAAAAATGTATACCCTGCCCATGCGTATACCCCACACAAACCCAAAGTTACATAAGCTCACATGAACTGACCATGTGCTCTAAGAGTCACATCACAATGTACATGGAGGTGTGCAAATGTGTTGTAATTGCTTGGAGTAAAATTGTGCCAGCCACCATTTGCAACAGATTTATCAAGGCTGAAATATTTTAGCTAAATGGTCAACTTCAGTAGCAGCAGTCCGATGACAATGGTGACAATGAAGATGACAACGATGCAGGAAAAAAGGAGATTACTGAAGCACATCCTGCATCAGTAATAGAAATTTTCAACACTGACGAGTCAGACAAGAGCTTTGACAGATTTGACAGCAATTCCAGCAGCACCGATGCACATTCTAGTTTCTTTCAATATATCAGTTAAACGCCGATGGGTTTTACACTAGCATTACAGTGGTGAAGAACATTAGGTATGTGTATTAATAAAAACTGTCCCTAGCATTAACTTCCTTTCATCCATATTTTCAAGCTGGTCCTATTTCTGTTGCAGTTCTGAGTAACATAAACTTTAAAAAGACATTATCGGACAATTATTACAAATTATATCTGAATAAAGTTAAAAAGAAGCTGATGGCTACCGGCTGTATGAAAATGAACTGATATAGCCTGCCCACCTGGAAACACCACATGGGGAAGTTCAGGGTATTCAAATCTTCTTTAACGAGTGGGATATATCCATGAAAATATGGTAATGGATGATGTGAAAATGATGTTTGCATTACTGACTATACTTCAAAAAAATAAAGATAATGATTCTGTCAAACCTGATGCAAACTGGTAATTCCATAGCTAAATACCAACTTCAAAACTTGAATATAGAAATCCAAATGCAGAAAATACTGATTAACTTAGTGATATAAGATGACATGGGATGGGGTGGGAGGAAGAAATGTCACAGAATTTTAAATAAACTCAGAATGTTTTGCCTAATCTGAGTCTTGGGTTCTGAAATTATCACAGGTATTATCTAGGTTTAATAATAAACAGCTCAAAATATACATCATCTGAACAGGAATATTAGGTCAAAGTTACCATAGGTATGGTTAAGTTACCTCAAGACACATTCGGCTACCAATTTTCAGATGTTGTTGTTGTTGTTGTTGTTGTTGTGGGGCTTAACGCCATTTTTCAGCACACGATAGGC
>JAECUM010010361.1:0-41171 GCA_016617855.1 Megalonaias nervosa | reverse complement strand
CGGAGAGCGCTTTAGACCACTCGGCCACTCGGGGCCCCCAATTTTCATATCTGGTTGAAATAGTGTGCATAATATTGAGGCTAAAAAGAGGAACTAAAGTAAGTACTATGACATAGCCTTACTTGTAAACTAACACAGTGCAAGGAAACCTTACTATTGAGATGTAGAGGTTCCCTGCACAGCACCATGGTGAGGAACCAGTACCTACCTTTCCACCAGGAATCTTGCCTGCCATAGCATCTACCAGGCTCTTCTCCAACACCCCACACTGAGCCGCTGCAACAAGAGTAAAGAAAAATGCTTAGTTATAACATTTCCCCTAAAAGTGATGGAGTGAGATTATCATAGGATAATAACATTAGTTAATCTATAAACACCTGTCATTTATAAAAGGATAATATGGGTATGTTTTATCTATTGCTCTCATATGGGTGTCAGCAAGTGATACGAGGAGTTCTTTCCTTACGACTGTCAATATACTTCTTTTACAATAACTGTATATTTTACAATAAGTTATTAGTGGGCCTTTAAAATGAACACAGTTTATCTGAAAGTCGGATAAATCTGATTGTTGTATTGCAAAGATTTATGCTGTATTAATATGACTGGATGGTATTGCAGGTTTGAAAAACTGAAATAGTCTGTGTAGCGTCTTTAGGACTGTGTCGAACTGGGAACAAATTTAGCAATGAGAACACTACATAGCATTAGTACAATTTAGTACATGCCTTAACTGAACTACTTTAAAGGATGTGGACACACTCCAGGTACACTGCATACTGGGTGCATTCTGAATTAGACATGTTCCAAATGAAGTACTTATTTTGGGGGTTTGGACACTATAAATACACTGCATACCAAATGCATTCAGAACAAGACATATGCTTCAACGAAAGTTCTTCTCCAAGGGTTGTGGACACACTCCAAGTACACCTCATACTGGACGTATTCTGAAGTACAACTACACAGATCATCTGTCACTAACCCATAACAAAGAATCACCCTCTCTAGTACACAAAGCTGTATTTGTTTTTTTCTTTTGAATGGACACAATGGCTGTATGCTTTTTTTCAATACAAATTTAGTACCTATTTATAGCCTAATTTTTCAACCATCACACTTTGACACATTAAGCTGTGAACATCCTACAGCAGTGACTGAAACATGACGTAACTCTGGTGTAAGTTCATACCACATAGACTATATATTACAATAGATGTAATGAAAGTGATGCAAGTGGTATTAATTTCTGAAAGTATCAGCAGTATGAAGCTAGATACAGCATCAATTAGGAAATGTGAATGGAGTCTGTAACATAAAATTGCAGTGTATGTGATATCTCAAAATAGTGTGCAAAAAATCAGTGTGACAGCAGCAGTTGTAAAATGTGATAAGAAGTTAACAGGTCTGGTGACAGCTGTGGTTGTTACATACTACAAAGTGATAGCAATTTTAGGACATTCAACTGCAATTTTTGGAGCATGTGAAAAAAAAGCATGTCACAAAAGTTATGTAAAATGAGCATATGTGGAATTTGAAAGTATTATTTGTGTCATGTGATAGCATTATCCATGGAATGTGACAGCATCATTTGTTACATGTGACTCAAGTGATTGTGGTAATCAGATAACTCACCAACAGCAGACGTAGTTTTTGATGTTGGCACATTTGTACAGTCACCGATCCCAAAAATATTAGGATACTTTGTGTGTTGCAAAGTACTTTTGTTCACGGACAAAAAACCAGTTGGGTCAGTCAGACTGGTACACTTCATCAACACATCAGGAGCAGACATTGGTGGCGTCACATGAATAAAATCATACTGAAATATGATTTATTATGCATTTTAAATTTATTGCTTATTATACTGATCTATTTTTCAGTTATTTTAGTATTATATTTTAATGACATAATTTACAATTGTTTCGGTTTACACTATGATAAAATTGTTAGTAAGCTCTCTTCACACGAAGGTTTATCAGACAATATTTATGAACAAAAAGCTACTTTTACACGAGTTTACAATTTTCTTTTAATAGAGATGCCCTAAAAACATCATGGCATTATTTCATATTTGGCATGATAATGTCTGTTTGGAAATCTTCATGGAAAGGTTATTCGACTAATTTTACAATTAAAGTGATCTTGATCCAAGCTGTTTCATTAAAAATCCCGTTCACATTGTTACTGCTATAAACCAGCCATTTTTAGTACTTTTAAAATTTGACTTAATATAAAGCAACAGCATGGATCATTATATAAATTTTACTTTTTTTTTGTAAGAAATATTGTTAGAGAGCTTTAAACCTGTCTCTAAAACACAAATTGAAAAAAAATATTTGTATGTCTTTGTCAGCAACAGAATCTATATTGTGCTTCTGCAATATATAATTATTCTGAAATTGTTAGAATGATGAAACTATAAACAAAACCTTTACCTGAATAGAAAATACTTTAATGAAAAAATTTGTAATTTATTTGTCTTTCAGAATTTCTCAGAACATTTTAATTGAACCTATATTTGATGGATGACTCAAAACGTGTTACTCTAACAATGCATTAAATTCACCCCATATTTGGAACCCCTCACATACAACAGTGATGTTATCATGAGCCTAAAGAAGATCTGTGGCATCACTACATTTTTAATGTCATCATGATATTTATACTACTGTGTGACTGGCCAATTGTGTCTGACTGTGTCTGAAACTTATACAATATCTCTGATCAATATAATCTGACAATATTAATCTTGCACCATATCTAACGATGATGATGATGATGACGGTGATGACAATGATGATAATGATGCACTGCAATGCCAATATATGATAACAACACTAGTATACAAGTAGTGATTGTTGATAATACTTGGCCAAGTCATTGCCCATGATTAATTTAATAAATTCATTGTCAGAATAAAACAAAAGGTAAATCAGACTTTGAACCTCACACTTCCACAAAACAAAAGGCAAGACAAGGAAATCTGTAGTCAATTACCTAAATCAATTAATTGGTCACCTGTACATGGCAACTGCATGAAGGCTGAGAGGCTACATTTCAAAGGCACACAGTCGGTCAATAACGGCCTTTAGTGCTCAAGATATCTCCTGCATAGATAGCCCCACCAGAAAAGCCATTCTTTTTCATTAAGATTATCTCTAATCCTATCAATAATTTAGATTATAAAATGATGGATCTATTCTAGGACAGAAAATTTAAGGAGAAAACTCTCCACTCCATTTGGAAAAAAAAAAAAACGGGGGGAATTTTCCTAGTATAAAAGAGATTTAATGAATTAAATTTAAGGCAGAGCTTGAAAACATGATGCACAATATTTCGGCATTATGGTAATTTTTTTGTCAACTTTTAATAATAAATGTGTGTGAATCCTGCAATGACATGTCCCTAAATGATCCTATGATTTATTATAGCTTTCCCAGCAATTAAAAAAAATCATTAACATTATGATTGCAATTATTTTTGCTGTTATCAGTAATAATCATAGCATAACATTCTTTTCTATACCCCATTCACACTTCAGATTTTTTTACACAGAATTATTCGTCTATTCAATATCAGATCTAAGAATTGTATTAGTAGGGGTTGGCAGGAACATATAAAGACCTTTGTTTCATGCTAAATCTAAAATGTCTAAGTTACATTATATTTTAAAGGAACAATCATTTTCTGGCAAATCACAAATGTGATACCAAAATTCAACTAGCTGACATATTAATTCAAATTAACTTTTTGAAAAATGCACAAAATCACGAGATTTATCTTTTTTGATGAATTATTTCAAAAATAAATTCTCAACATAAATGAATACTTTATAGTCATGCCATTACAGAATATATTTTCTCATATATTGGATGTAATTCAATGGGAACCTTTTTCAAATTTATATTAAAATTACTTTACCTTTTATTACTAACAAGTTCAGGTTTTCTTACTTATATAATCACCCTCTAAAATGGAATCAATGACCATACCCACCTTACAACAGGAAGCCTGTTATAATGAAAGGTGCTATAGGGTGGGTGTGCTATATTCATGCAGCTGTAGGAAAATACTGAGAAGAAGAATAAGACAATCCAGGCAAAATTTTGAAGTATATTATATGGGATATTAGACAAAATATTTCTTGTTAAATTACACAAATTCTTATTAAATCTTTAATTTACTATGAAGATGTTTTTCAAGTTCCCTAACTGGCAAGAGATAATAGTAATGACATCAGCTGAATTTGTAAAGGAGCTATCTATATGTAAAATTCCATGTTCAAAATGTTTTATTACATTTCATGTCTTTGGTTTTGAAAAAATGTAGCGTGTCTCATGTGCTAAAGAAAACGAAGACCATTATTTCTCATGTGTGAATGCATCATTGTCAGAAAATTACAAATCTGATTCATGCCTCATGCGAGACAAATTTGTGAAGAAATTTTCTCATACAACTAAAACATCAATAGCCAGAAGAAAAAAAAAAACAAGTCACGAATGTCTTATGTAAAATGCTTATGTAAGCCCTGTATGAGATGACTGCATTTTACGATTTGCAAGATGACCAAAACATGCTTATCTTTTCCTTTCTTCACATAACTATTGGAATACAGCTTACCTTGTAAGTCTCAGTTTTCCCTTCTTCGTCTAACATTTGGAATATGGCTTCTTTCTTGTTTGGACGTATTTCAATTAAGCTTCTCTTAAAATTCAAAGTCAAATGTCTGAAAATTTACAAAATTACCAGAAAATTAAATTTAAAAATTTGAGAACAAATATCATTCAAGGGTATCATTACCATTAGAACTGTTTATCTGTTTATTCTTCATGAAAAAAACAAATGCCGTTTTAATTTCCAGTGATGAAAACTTGCAAAGACATTTTGCTAAAAGTTTTATTAATTCAAACAGAAAAGAAGGAAATGTTATTAACACTTGTCTGATTTAGTTATACTTATATCTGTGACATTTCAATCTAGATTCTAACTGTTGGACACCAACATTAATATATACATGTACTACTACTGTAAATGCTCCTCAACATTCTGTCAACTGTCAAAGACAATGGAAAGTCTAAATTATTATTATTGACCCCATATTCTTTAAACCGTAAGAAATGACTGATTAAATTTAGTACACCTATGTATCAGTAAGCATCTCTCATTAAATTTAGTAAATTTTTGAATTAGTATGCCTTTCTCATTAAATTTAGTATGCCTATGAATTAGTAATCCTTTTTCATTAAATTTAGTACACCTATGAATTCGTAATCCTTTCTTATTAAATTTAGTACATTTGTGTATTAATAAGCCTTTCTCATTAAATTTAGTATGCCTATGAATTAGTAATCCTTTTTCATTAAATTTAGTACACCTATGAATTCGTAATCCTTTCTTATTAAATTTAGTACACTTGTATATTGGTAAGCCTTTCTCTTTACATTTAGTACACTTGTGTATTAGTAAGCCTTTCTCATTAAACTTAGTACACTTATTATTAGTAAGCCTTTCTCATTAAATTTAGTACATCTTTGAATTAGTAAGCCTTTCTCATTAAATTCAGTACAGTTATATATTAGTAAGTCTTTCTCATTAAATTTAGTACACTTGCATATTAGTAAGCCTTCCTAAAACTTAAGTATACTTATATATTAGTAAGCCTTTCTCATTAAACTTAGTACACATATGTATTGGTAAGCCATTCCCTGAGCACAAATGATCTATGATTGTGCCTGAAACTAATCCAAAGATGAAATTTAACCAAGGTGTGGCTGACAGAAATATGAACAGATACAAAGATGGATAGATGGACAATGGTAACACTGTCTACCACTGTCAAAGTTGTATCACTTGAAAGCAAATTGTTTATTAAATTATGTTCATCCTATAATAATTACCTGATCGTGTTACATTAGGATAACTTTCATTGCTACCTTCAAATAAAGTTTTCCCAGAAAGACAGAAATTGTCTTGTGGTCTATATTTTATACAGACAAAGGAAAGCAACTATTACAGGTCAGCTCCCCATCCTATCAGCTAGGTGGATACCGGTATATCCAGTTTAAATCTGTTTTACTTGCAGGACACCTTATAGGAAGGCTGCATTGTATGGAAGAGTAGTAAGGATTATTTGTAATGAAATCAGGTAAAGGTTATAAGAGAAACATAATCAAGAAAAGTATTTGCTTTCTCTGGCAAATACATTACCTGATCACACTGCATTAGGAGAACAATTAAGAGGAGAAGTAAATGATGAACATCATACCCCTGCCTGTGTCACCCAGTATGAGCATGACTGCTCCACTCCAGTAGTTAACTACTTCCAATTTTAGTTTAGCACAAGAGACAACTGTACATGTATGTGGGAGATAATTGGAGGATTCCACAATGGATTATTATCGCATCATCAAAAGTTTCCCAGGAGAATATAGTGAAAGTGGAAAATTCATGCCTGGGTCAAGGCTCTGCTTTCATGAATGGAGAATGGTCACTATCTGTGCAGCTACCACTAACAGAATGAGACTCAGTTTTCTCCTTGTCAAGACAAGAGAAGAGGTTGTTATGACATGTCTGGGTATGTCTGTCACTAAATCAAGCAGACTGTTGATCCAGGATGTTTCATCTTCATGGGGTGATCAGAACTATTTCAGTCTGTGCTTCTCATTTTAATTAATTATCCTCATAATCAAAACATGTGCCCACATTACCTCTAAGCTGATTATTGAGCTGCCCAGTAATGTGTCAGACTTAAATATTCCCTGATATTTGGAGCACCCATGAAGGTATTTGCCTTCTTTGAAGCAAAAGGTTTGGTGTTTTCTCCCCTCTTGCAGAAGTACATCGCTACAACCAAAATGTCTGTCATTATCAGGACTGTGATTCTATGGATATGTTCTGCCCACCTGGTAAAAGCATTGAGAATGGCTTTCATTTCCATAAGGTTAATATGCACAGCCTTCTCTTAAAGCATCCATATGCCACTGACCATCACAAGTCCAATCATAAACTGGCATTGTAACACTGTCCACCACTGCAGCGAGTATGCTGAGGAGCTCTACAAAATGTCCTTGTCTAACTGTACCTTGCTTTATGCTTTCTCAGAAAGCATTAGCTATACTTTTGATGCATTTGGGAGAAAAAAATAAACAAGTTTATATTCGTTATGAGTTCCATATCTAGATGGAAAAATTGCTGAGAAGGGATACATTCAGGCTTCTCTACACACATTATCTACCCTAAGGGAATTAAAGTTGTTCACATTGTGAACCAAAATCCACACTAACCAAATGTTTCGGTAGCATGTTGTCCAGGAACACCTACCTTCTCTGTGGAAGACATCCTGAATATGGATATGTTTTGGTGCAGCATTTTCTTGGCACAACTTCAACATCATGGTTGATGCCCTCTTCGATCCATGAATGATTTTTTTTGATGCATTTGGGAGCAAAATGCCATGTTGTGTTATAGATGTATCAAAACTTTGAGAAGAGACATGGTTCAGTGTCAAAACAGTTATTATTTGCCGCACAATGAGGGAAGTAAGACTGTTCATGTCATGAACCAAAAATCAAACTTACCGAATGTTTTTGGGATGTGTCATGCATGAACATCAACAGTGCTGAGGCAGACATCCTGAACTCTGAATGAAGGCCCAAGGGCTTAGACCAGGGCCATATGAATCACTATACTGATGTATTGGACATGTCAAGACAGATCATGTACTTGTCACAGGGCCATATGAATCACTATACTGATGTATTGGACATGGTCAAGACAGATCATGTACTTGTCGCATCTCTATCACAGGTATCAACTGCCATGTACTTTTTAACCAGAAAAGTTCTGTAGTAGAATCCCCATTTTTGTGTGTGTATGGTTTGGATTTTTAATGTAGCTTTAAAAAATTTTCAGTCATATTGTTATGATGTCTGCAATGTGGCAGTTTATAGTGATGTCTAGTACTGGGGAGTTATGCTGTAGACATGTAGCATGATGTCCCACCCAGTTACATCCTGTCACCAGGCCTAGCAAGGCATCTGTTAGTACCATTTTTATAAGTCATTGGTATGATTCGGCCTGGGATTGAACTTGCGACCTCCTGCATCTGAGATGGATGCTCTAACCACTAGGCTACTGGAGAGGTTCCCTGTTTTTGTAATTTCTGTACTATATGGAATCATATTGGAGTTAGTTCCATCATTAAGGTAGGATGACAAAGGTGGAGGGATTCAAATAATGAAATCCAGAGACCATCTCACATGATTTGAATTGCCCAACATTTTGCAAGAATGGCTGCACCAAATCTGAAGAAAAGTTAGTAGTCTGTCGCCTCAGGTGGGTCACCCGAGGGTGTGGGTGAACCACTGACAATTGATGGAAGGCATGGGGAAGGAAAAACCATGTTCTTTCCTATCCCCTCTCAATCTGTCTGTGAGAATATGACCATAGGTCTTGTCGCTGAGAAGTACCATGATAGTGAATTCTCTGGCCACAATTGCCTATTCTCATGTACATTTCCCAACAGGCTTGTGCCGAGATAGCAGACTGCACTGAAAGATAAAGAGCAACTCTCCTGCTTTCTTACCCCCTAAATACAACACCTGAACATAAGTGGACAATCGAAATGGAATGAGAGCAGGGTAAAACAGTAATGATCATTCTGTGCCTTTTTGGCTTGATGGAAAAATCATCAGGTGCATGAAGTCAAGTAGCAAGGGAGTTGTCACAATGTTCCAAACCAACTTTGACTTTGTGTTAAAGACACGTCTGTGCATTTTATTAACATCTGAAAAGGCATGTGGGACAAATATCTCTGTACATGACTTTTGTTACCTATCCATGCAACTTACTCACCATAAAGAAGCTCTTGTGTTGCCAGAATCACATAAGTTCCAACTGATGCCCAGTAATTTTTGCAATCTTTAACCACTGTTGCTATATTCTGAATGCTGAACTATCATCATCTACCAAGGAATCAACATTGCTGTAAACTAAATTTCATCAGCCACACTGTCAGGTCTGCATGTTCTGGCATTTCTGTTTAATCGTCCTTCATGAAAGGAAAGTGATGATGAAGTATCATGCATGCATCATCAGTGTACCCAACATATATATATATATATATATATATATATATATATATATATATATATATTCTGCCAGTAGTGATTGCACTATGGAACGCTGGTCAGGTACTCGGTCAGATGGCTTCTTTAAGTAATGCTGGTTCCATAAGAAATGCAAAAGAATGGTTGGTCACTAGGAGAATATCTACTACTGAGAACTATAAACCTACATAACTCGTTCATTCAGCTCAACCAGTTGGTCATCAGTTGGAAAAGCATACTAAAGATGGTATATGCCTTGCAGTCCAGCCTGCTGTAGCAGTATAGTTATTATGGCCGGCCAACTATGTGGTCTGTCTGGATGGCTGGCTCCATTGTTTGAGCTTAAAGATTCCTGACAACTGTAATCGTACATAACTCAGTTGTACAGCTTGACTGGTTGTTTGGCAGTCAGAATGGCACACCAAAGATGCTGTAAGCTTTGGGCTTCAGCCTGCTGTTGCGGAATGGTCAGTATGGACCATCTGCCTGTACTGTTTCTGTACTTGCATTATTTATACAGACCATCCGCCGTGGTGTATTGGTATATACTCTTCGTCCATATCGTATTTTTCAAATTTCAAATCTTCACACCTGGGTTGTTTTCTGAATATTTCTGTGCAAGGATGGGTAACAGATTCCAAGCCTCAACACCTCATGGGTGTGGTCATATTTGTTTTTGATCTCACTGATGGGGACCTAGGCTTATCCCCAGTGGGATTACAAGACATAAATGTCATTTCTACTCAATAACATTATTCATCATATGAAATTCTAAGGCCAAATTGAAATCTTCTGCTCCTTCTGCTGTATTCAAGGATACGTTATGTTCTGGCAATGTTTCTGCATCTTCATGGAGGGATGGAGAGGACATCTCGACATTACCCATGAGACTAATCAAATATTCTACTGTATTCATGCACAGAGTATGTTCTGGTGCTATTCCTGCATCTGCATGAGGGGTGGAGAGGGTATCTCGACATCACCCTTGAGACTAATCAACTATTCTACTGTACTCATGGATAGAATATGTTCTGGTGCTATTCCTGCATTTGCATAAGGGGTAGAGAGGGTATCCTGACATCACCCTTGAGACTAATCAACTATTCTACTGTATTCATGGATAGACTATATACTGGTGCCATTCATGCATCTGCATGAGGGGTGGAGAGGGTATCTACACATCACTAATGAGACTAATCAACTATTCTACTGTATTCATGGATAGAGTATGTTCTGGTGCTATTCATGCATCTGCATGAGGGGTGGAGAGGGTATCTACACATCACTAATGAGACTAATCAACTAATCGGACTGAAGGTATAGTTAACATGCTCATGTTTTGAGGACCTTGAGCTCCTTTCCCAAAAAATGGACCAAGTATTTTTGAACCAATGTGCAATTTCATGCGTAGATATGTCATGTGATCCTCCTCCATGGCCTTAATTTGTTTAATTGTTTAAACTTTTTGCACTTGATTTTCATCTCTGTAATAAAGAGGCAGAAACAAGTGCATTCAAGAACATAAAATAATGTGAACCACATTATCAGAATGACATAGAAGTGTAATATTTCTTAAGTACAATGGCTGAAAATTTCTCTGGTGAAATGTTACTGATCAAAAGGAATGTGACAGTAATTGCAAAAATAGTATTAAATTCACTGCATCTTGCAAAATGTTGTCTCTTGTACCAATATGGCAGCAAAAGTAAAACAGTGTTACACCATTAACAGTAGCCACCTAGTGGGTAGAAAGGGCTGGATCTAAAGGAAGCAATGAAAGGTATCCTAATGTAATAATTTGATCAGGTAATGTATTTGCCTGAGAAATATAAATATATCCACAAATTACAAATACTTATGTTCAACTGGTAATAACATTTTGCAATAGGGGATAGAACTGTAGTGTCTTCCCTAAAGCAGAATGACGGGATGGTGTACACTGCCCATATTAATTCCCTCCTTTCTCTCCTTTATTTATTGCCCATTTGTACCTCTACCTGCAACCTTATGCCCTTACTTAATGCCCTTTTGCTTGTTTGCCCTATATGACTGTCCACTAAACCTTTATTTCTTTAAAAAGTTAAAGATTTATTTCCTCAAAAGAAAGTGTTCTGGCCCCTTATATCACTGTACTTTTACTTACATAGATAGGATAGTCACTAGATTAACAATTGACCATTAATTGTGATCAAGACTACAAACAATGCTTTCTTGTTCATTTAATATTTTTTCATTATCTACTGGAAAATTCTTGAAGTAGGTTTCCATCTTAAGACAAATCCACTCAACTATAGGCGGCATGCTGACCAGTAGATATTTGAGTTAAAATGGTCCAGCATCAAGTGTGAACAACCTTTTTGCAGAGTGTCTGGTGGCAGGGAAATAGTTGCAACATGATAATTACTTATTCTTAATTACGTGGTGTATTTTCCATGCTGCCTGATTAAAATATTTTAAGGTTTATCTGTCTCAGCTACTAATAACTCTACAGTACAGACTTGAAAATAAATAACAATCATAGAAAATGGTTCTGTACGGTGACTGGAGACTTAAAAATAAATAATAATCATAGAAAATGGTTCTGTACGGTGACTGGAGACTTAAAAATAAATAATAATCATAGAAAATGGTTCTGTACGGTGACTGGAGACTTAAAAATAAATAATAATCATAGAAAATGGTTCTGTACAGTGACTGGAGACTTAAAAATAAATAATAATCATAGAAAATGGTTCTGTACGGTGACTGGAGACTTAAATAATAATCATAGAAAATGGTTCTGTACGGTGACTGGCACAGACCTTCTATACAGTAAGTACTTGTCACATTCATAATCTGCTTGTTTGAAAAAATACCATCCAAAAATAGAAATGGGTCAAAGAAAAGGAATTAATCATCTGCAGTAAACTCATGCAATCGTTGAAATTCATGATTCTAACATTTCATTTGGGAAGAGAAGTTAAAATAGGATGTGCACAATAATAATGCCATCCTTGATAATTGCAAAGACAAACCATGCCATTTGATACCATCCTGCAGGTACAACCAGAGAGAGGCAGGCTGAGTTTCTTGCAGCATTTGTGGACATTTATTAATATCCCAAGTTTGCTAATCCATATTTATTATGGAAATTCAATAGCATACATTCTGTGTAAAACACAGACTGAAGATTGAAAAGTGTAACTGGTAATATTTTACGAAACGGCATGTTTAAATGAATCTGTGTGTGTGTGTGTGTGTGTAATGTACTTCTTTTCATTGCACAAAATAACTGTATAGTTTTACTCATAAATTTGGGGCCAAATGTAAACTGCACTTACTCAGACCTACCGTCACATAATATGCTAGCAGAGCTGGGTTCATGAAGTTTGTTAGGAATGTTCCGTAGAACAAACAACATAGATCCTAATCACCTGGCTCATAATGCTATGCCAGGTCAGGGTCTATGTTGGCTGCAGCTGGGCTGAACTTATAATGGGGTATATATGGTATTTCAAGATTCAATTCGAACTGCTCAGATATTGTAGTAGGAGACTTGGTTCTTGTTCCCTTTTGATAAGCTATTCTTACACAAGTCAATATTTGGAAAGCCATTTTTTTTATTGCAGAAGTGAAATTCAGAGAATTGTCCCCTTGCAATGAGTTATTTAGAATGTGTCACCAGGTTGCAACTCAGTATTTAAAAAGCAGCGAGTTATAATTTGATTACTTGAAATTCATTTATTCTTCTGACAAACTATCCGCGGTATCAAATAAATACTTAATATGCCACAAATATTATTATTATGTTAATTTTGGTCTAGTATTTGCTTCATTCTCCTAAGTCCCAAGTGCTTCATTCTGAATACAACCTTGATCATCTTCATTTTTTGTGTTTCAGTTTTGTAATTTCATTTGTTATTTCCCATTATGTATACCCTTTCTTCATCTCTTTTGTAACATAAATGTTTTTCTTATTTAGAGCTTTGTATTTTTCCTTTCTTCGTCTCTTTTGTAACATAAATGTTTTTCTTATTTAGAGCTTTGTATTTTTCCTTTGTTCTCTCTCTTCTTCATCAAAGGAAACACTCATCATACCTGAGCATAGTTTGATTTTTTTTTTCTTCCTATAATTAACCTGTATCATATACAGCAGGCACTGAATTAAAAGGATGACTCTAACAGAAAGCACTTCTGGTTCCTAGCCATTTTTTCTGTTCTGGGGAAAACACACTTAAATGAATACAAGTTTCCACACAAACCATCAATTATGTGATATTAGTAGTGCACAAATAAACTTAAAGATAAAAGAAAAATGGATAAGCCCTTGGATTAGCAGTAAAAATACACAAGTCTGCCTTATTCATGGTGCAGAAAATGAACTGATGTGGGGAAAAAGGTAAGAGGAATACAGTTTTATTTGCAAGTTATGACTTTTTAGGGCCAGTCAACTCACCTTTCTTTAACAATTTCTAATAATCTGTCTCCATATTTTTTCACTGGATACAACACTCCAAGAGATGAGTTGAACATTATGTTTGTTTTGTCTCGGATGCCAGCCTGAAAATTAGCATTTGAAAAAAGTGACTCCAGCATCTACTACAACCATGATAAAGAGTGTCATGTGTCATGACTCAAGACTAAAGAGTTTTGTATAATTGCAAGGAAACTGATTCAGGACCAACTTGGACAATTCTATGGCAGAAAAACTATAATAGCAGTAAAAATCACGTTTGTTTTACAAGAAAACCTAATCATGTCGTCAACTAATGACCATGACAAAGTGTACACAGTAGTTTACCAGTTTTACCGCATTGCACTAAAAACAGGTTTAGGTCAGACATGCAGACAGACAGATGACAGAAGCCAATCAATACGCCCCATTGTGCTATCGCAGTTGAGAGCATAATTAAGAAATACATGAACCAACAAATAGGGATTATTACAATTTACAGTCTGCAATGCAGGTACAGAATACTCCTCTCTGCTGTCACCAAATCAATGACAGATGCATTGTGAACCTGATAATTTAAAATTGTGCATAACACAAACGTTTTATCGACAAAGACGATAGGTGTCAAGGGATCATCTACTTACAAAAGTGAAAAAAAGTGTAAAAACAAAAGGGACATAATCCTGCACAATCGTCTTGTATTAGTATGGACTGCCAGGAACTGGTTGTAGTTGAGCAAATATTAAGTAAATCACTAACCTTGTTCCAGTGCTCTTCGGCAAGATACATAATTTTCTGTGGGGCTCCAGAGCACTTGATTGGTGTGTTTGGGAAGGTGAAGATGGCATTCCCTCCCTTGAAGCTCTTTATGGCTGGGTATGTTTTCTCCACCGTCTCACGAAAATAGTTGGAACATACAGAAGGATCAGACTTAAGAGCTTCTGGTAAACCTTTGACCTAAAACAGAGTGAAAGTAGTCCAAATATTATAATTAACTGATGCATAATTAATAAGGATTCATCATTTGAAGTCCATTTCAACATAATGTAATAGTTACACCCTGCCAGATTTCATAGAAAATACTTCACAAAATCGAAAACAATAGCACAAGCCTTGGTAACTGAAACACTCAGCTTCTTTGAGTAGGTAATTGGTAAATGAATCTTAATTTCTGGTGGAAGAATTATTTTAAACTACACACTTGGAAATGCATGTAGAAATCTGCAATTTGCAATTTCTCCAAGCAATTGTGGGTGATTTTCTGCAAGGCATGGCTGCTAAAAATGGTACAATATTATACTTTTACTATCATGGAGACCAGTCTGCTCTCCCTCTGTAAGTCTTTATTATTACAGCAGAGCAAGTGCAAAGTACTTGAATAAGCTTGATCGAACAAACTGAAAATGAATATGAACTTCCAGTATAATATATGAACTTACAATTAATATAATTGGCAATATTCTTGACACAACTCTTTTCTGTTAAGATAACCACATATGAACCATGCATCAACAACTGTCCAGTTAGGCAAAGGTTAGAAAATGCACTTGATTAATAGAAATTTTGACCCACCATTTCGAGTTGGTTGTGTGAATTTTCAATCCATATATACCATACCTGCATTACAAGTGGAGTACAGGGTACCGGTACCGTATTTGCCATATATGTTGGGACACCGTATATGCTGGGACACTATATATTAATTTTAGAAGTAATGTTTTTGTGCACTGTATGTTCTGGGACACATCGTTTTTTACAAGTTGTAAGTTGTGGGACACCTTTTAAACATTTGAAAATTACGTCAGAAAATGCACTCCAACTGAAATTTCATTAAAAAAAATATGAAACTGTGTACTTGAGATAAAACTCTTTAATCCACTGCAGCAGCATCTCATCAACACAACCCTTCTCCTGCACACGTACGATCCATTCTTTGATGTCCTGTCGGTAAGTTCAAAGAAGGAGTTTACTGCTTGCTTCCAGTTGTGTTTATTCACCTGGGCTTCTGGGTGCTTGGCATCTGTAGTTATAATTAATACAAAGGAGCACTGATGTCTGCTGGTCAACAGTAACGATACTTTTGTAACCCGGGCTGATGAAAAGATTGTCACTTGCACTCAAGTGAACGTTTTCTCAAATAATGATTTTTATTTGCGAGATACTGTCATACAGTAGACCTGGATATAATTCAATCTTGATTATTTTGCACCCAACACCATCTGAATGGCAGCTGTCTTCAATATATCGGTTGATTATTTCCCTCTATTTTGCGAAATCATCTGCTCTTCTTCTGGCCTTCACAAATTCATCACATGATTTTATTTTCTCCAAATATTCTGGGTGACGCTGGGTCATGGACGTCCGTGCACAAAGCACTATATTGTGGCACTTCAAAATTTTGTTCCATTGTTTCAATTTATTTTAAAAATTCCCATGAATACCGGTGAAAAGGAACCAAAGTTTGTTTCCATATCTCAGCCGTCTTTGTATATTAAAAAAAAAAAAATAAAAAAAAAAATTGACACACTTAAAAGAGTCCATAGTTGGCTTCCGATGTTGTCTTGCTTTGCAATAAAATAACCTCTGTATTTATATCCTTTAAAAAAAAAGTAACCAAAGTCGGCTTCTGAGGTCAGCTTGCTTTGTAATAAAAATAACCTTTGTCTTTGATGTCTTGTTGGTAAGTTCAAAGAAGGAGTTTACTACTCACCGCCAGTTGTGTTTATTCACCACCCAGGTTTCTATGTGCTTGGCATCTGTAGTAATAATAAATATAAAGGAGGGGGTCAATAGTAATGATACTTTTGTAACCCGTGCTGGTGAAAAGATTGTCACTTACACTCAAGTGAATGTGTTTTCAAATAATGATTTTTATTTGCAAGACACTGTCATACAGTAAACCTGGATATAATTCAATCTTGATTATTTTGCACCTAACACCATGTTATGCGTGAAATGACAGTTGTCTTCAAGATATGGGTTGATTATTTCCCTCTTGTTTGCAATTTTGTTGGATCCAGTTTTCAGTCCCATAACATATTCAAGCCTTTGAGCACAACCAAACACAATTTGTTTCTCAATGTTCATGTCAATGAACAATGTGGCATGTGTTATTAGACATAAGCAATACAAGCCTACTCTACATACACGGATTTTGTGGATATATTTTATTCTTTAACGCTCATGTTGAAAAAAAAAACGGAATAAATGATAACAATACAAGGTTAGTTTCTTTCTTTTTATTATCAAATAAGCATTTTTGTTATCTATTTTATTGCAACATGCAATTGGGGGGTGGGAGCACAAATGCAATACAAATTTATTTTGTTTCTTAAGTCTTGGAACATATGACTTAGGTGAAAAAGTTTCACCATAAGTTCTGGGACAGGAAAGAAAATAATTATTTTATCATGTCCCAATATATACGGTACAGTATACAGAGAGACTGTGCAATGAGGGACCATTGTTTTAATGCTGCAGATTGACCATTTTCCTTATGTTTCATGCTCATGTCCTGAATATGATGACTGTCAATAATTTTTAGACTGGTATTTTTGTAATTTATAGACTAGTATTTGTGTCAATCATTTATAGACTGGCATTTGTGTCAATCCTTTATAGACTGGTATTTGTGTCAATCATTTATAGACTGGTATTGTTGTAATTTATAGACTAGTATTTGTCTCAATCATTTACAGACTGGTAGTTTTGTCAATCATTTAAAGACTGGTATTTTTGTCAATCATTTTTGGACTGGTATTTATTTAGGAAAATGGGGTTAAAGATGAATACTCCTTGTTCATACAGTACCATGCAAATATTACACATCTTGCAGAAAACAAACTTTAACAATTACATTTATATTGTGTAGGTCGAATTATGCAACATTATACAAGCATACAAACATGTATACATTTTAAAAACAACCTT
Source organism: Megalonaias nervosa (assembly GCA_016617855.1). Lineage (NCBI taxonomy): Eukaryota > Metazoa > Mollusca > Bivalvia > Unionida > Unionidae > Megalonaias > Megalonaias nervosa. The sequence goes on along the minus strand of JAECUM010010361.1, from coordinate 23,699 downwards.
CAAAGTATTTAATTTCGATCTTCAAGAGCTTGTTTCCAAAATATATACAATAATTAAGACAGTTCTCAGTTTCCCTGATGTAGATTTCTATTTTTCCCTCTTGGTATGCCATCTTTATTTAGTCTGAATAAGAAAGACTCCCTGATGACCATGGAGAGATCACTAGTACAATATGTGAATTTGCTAATGAAAGCATGCATTGAAAGCATCATTGCACATCTCAAGGACAAGAAACTTACACTGTAAAATTGTGCTGATGACAAAAAATTCCAGATTTTCTTCATGTTTCGAATGGAAAAAACAATTACTTTTTTCTCTATCCAAAAATGTCTAAAAATATTACATTCAGTGGCAGACAACAAACTACTGGTAACAGTAAGTTACATGTATGATTTAAATTTCTGAAAAATTGATAGAAGCATATTTAACTATTCATTGGTTTGCTGATGCTGATAAAAACAAATAACATTTGTTTCAAACTACAAAATGCTTACCTGTAAACTCGTAATGATAAAAGCAGAAGAATGTGTCACCTTTTATTAAACAAGGAATCCATTCAAGTGCAAGTCATCATCTCAATTTTTCTGTAACACCTCAATTGTGGGTAAGACTAAAACAAGCTCCTGGTCAAATTCAGACCTGTGAAATGACTTTGTTTGCGCCATCCAGTAGTGAAAAGTTTATAAGACTAATAGCAAGCTTTTATATAACTTTAAAATTCCTAAAATATGAAACACATGAGAAAAGGATCCATTCTTTTGCATACTTTTTAAAAAATTAGCTATTATCCACCAAAACCCATTCTCATATATTTGACCAGTATTTTAGTATTATCAATGATGGAAGAATTAAAACTCTTGGACATAAAGACTTCACTTTAATGCATATCTCTTTCAATTAAAGGTAACATAATCTTTTAACACCTTTACGACTTAGATTTTTTTCCCAAAGGACAGTAATTTAGTTTTTTTTACAGATCTTATTCATTATATTAACGTCAGTGACTTAATACTGTATTGACCTTACATGCTGGCACACCATATATTTTAGGACACCACAAGTTTATTTCTAAAACAATTTTTTGTGCTCTGTATGTCCTCGGACAGGTGTTTGTTTTTGGTTAATAAGTTTTGGGACACCTTTGGGCTAGATGCAAGACAAATTCTAGATTTTACTTGTATCTCTTATAAGTCAGGTCTAATTCATTTCCTTATCTATGTGCCAGTGCAAAGCCCTTAGCTTGTAACAGAAGCACTCACTTTGTTCTCTCAACCGTTTGATCGAGCCGTGGATTTGATACATGATCAGTGCCAAATCTCAGTATTCAATTTACAGTTTATTTCAACTTTCTGTGATCATGCCATATAACTGAAACCTCACCATTTGTTGTATATATTTTTACAGATTTTATAGAATGTATGCTCAAAGTGTCATGTAAGAAAACCCCAAATGTTCCACTGTTTCAGTTTATTTTTGAAATTCCTGCAAATAACAGTAAAATGATAGTTTGTGAATACACAAATTGACGTATTTAAAAGACTCCAAAGATGGCTTCCATGGTTGGCTTATTTTGTAAATAGGATAACCTTTGTATCTGATAGCCCAAGTTGAAATAATGGATTTATTTCTCTCTACCAGGTGTTTTTATTCATCACCCAAGCTTCTATTGTTTGCCACCTTGTTATCATAATTGATACAAACAGGCATTGATGTCTGCTGGGTACATAGCATACACAGCATTAATTGTCATTATGAATAATTTTGCAACCCATGCTAACAATAAATATTTATGTTGGTACTCACAGTGAATGTATTCAATAGTGAATATTGTTACATCATTACCTGGATATAATACACTCTGTTTTTATTTTGCAGCATACACCATGTGTGTATTGCATTTTCCTTGAAGCAATCCATTATTTCTCTCCGTCTCATTTTTGTGATTTGTAGGATCCAATTATCAGTTTTATAACATGTTGAACATGTTGAAACACTTTAGGAGGACCAAACATGATTTGTTTATTATTTCTTCATGTACATGAATCAATATATCAATGTTTTTACTCAACATTAGCGATACACACTATGAATGTGTAGGCTACATCATAAGACCATATGATTTTGGATAATGCATACATTTCTTTTGCACATAAAATCTTTATGAAGGACAAAATCTAAAAATAAATAAGGACAGTACAATGTTAGTTTCTTTCAAATAAGCATTCTATTTACTTACTTTATTGCAACATGCAGGGTCAAGGGGCAGCAAATTCAGCACAATTTTTGTTTCAAGTCTGAATGTTTTGGGATATATGATTGACTTAACAAAATTTTAACCATGAGTTATGTTGTTGTCATAGGGTTTAATGCCATTTTTCAGCACAAGATAAGTTACACAAGGTGGCCAGTATAAATGGTGGAGGAAGAACCAGGGAAAACCAACCGACCTATGAGAAGCTACTGGCAAGCTTTCTCGCGTGCCCACATTGACCTAGCCTGAGACTCAAACCCACGCAGACAGAGGTGAGATGGCAGTGATCAATAACGGTGAACGCTTTAGACCACTAGGCCACTCGGGTGCCCCTCGTAAGTTATGAGATGGGAAAAAAAATATCATTCATCTTGTCACAACATATACGGTAAATATTGTTCTCCCAATTTTCATCAAATTGAATAATAAATTTAACTTGTTCAGGTTATTTCCAATTACAAGCAAGCTAATCCTCAAATTTCTGAAAGCACTATTTGTCTATCTAGTCTTTTCACTGCTTAGCTGCATAATGTGTCTGAAAATACAAGTACATGAATAAACTTTTCTTTTAGAATGATGTCCAAACATTACAAGTAAAGAAAATATAATTCTGACCAAAAATCTCACCTGGTGTTCGTAAATAACCTGTATCCAAAAAACAAACAGAAAAGAAGGAAGTAATGATACCGCATGATTGAATAAATTTTTGGGAAGAACTGTTGTCTATAATTTAAAGATCCAAAGACAATAAACATGATTTCTTCTATCAAAACTTAGATCTACCACCAACACAAAACTTCCCACTCCTATGAGGCGCCGTAGCGGACAAAAGCTGGCCCAATCAGAACGTTGCCGTTGAAATTTTAATGTCATATGTTCAGAATTCCAATTTCACGTGTTGTATCAAAAATGCTTGTCCTTAAAGTTCCATTTTCTAGGTCGAGATTTTAGATTGTATCTGTTGAATTAAACAGTAGTGGTTGAAAGTTATATTTTCTATGTCGAGGTTTTAGATTGTGTCGTTTGAATTACACGGCGGTGGTTGAAATTTCAATGCATACGTCAAGAATTCTTAATCTACGCATTGGTTCAAAGAGTTTATGTGGAAAGTTTCATTTGATATGTTGAGTATTTAGATTTCATCTGTTGAATTACACAGCGCTGGTTGAAAATTTGATGTCCAATGTTGAGTTTTTAGATTGTATTTTCTGAATTACATGGTGGTTGTTGAAATGTTCAAGTCATATGTCCAGTTTCATTTTAACATGTTGATCTCATTGGTTGTGCTAAAAGTTCCATTTCGTATGCTGAGTTTTTAGACTGTATCTGTTGAATTACACAGTGGTGGTTGGACATTTTATTGTGCTTGTCAGAATTTTTATTTTTAAGTGGTGAAATGATGTGTTGGTGATAAAAGTAACATTACACAATGTCCACTTTAACAATTCAAAATAATATCGAGTATTAAGATACATCATTTGTGTATTCAATCATGAGGCGCCATTACATTTCATGCATTTACAGTTTGAAAGTTAACATTCACAGGTTGAGAATTACTATGAATTTCTTCGCTAGAAGTCGCTCTCATGAACGGACTGTGTTATTTTTAAACAAGGAGGCTGCTTCTCGTTGCTGTGAAATTCAACAGATTAAGTCTAAATACTCACCATATGAAATGGAACTTTCATCACAAACAGTTACATACACCACTCCCTCGATAACTCGCACACAACGGGGTCCACAAACATAGACTGCACTATAAGCGAGGGCACAAGTTACCGAGGGACCTCCAAAAATTGAAAAAAATCGCTTGCACATCGAGAAAACAGTGGGGGGTGGGTGTCGGGGTTAGGAAACTTCACTGTTTAATGACTGAATCCTCATTTTACATTCACGTCTATAATAATTTTTAATAAAGCACTTTTTCTAATGAAGTTGTTCGTTATTCTGTTTAAATAACATTTATTTTCAAAATGTCCAACATATGAATGATCATTCCAACTGGTTTCAACAACCATTACGTTTACACGAAAACGTGTGTATTACATCACTACATTTTGTTTTCTTGATGAGTCTGGTTCCCGGAGTGGTATGGCATTGTATCCTACCAAACTGGGAGTGAAAAGAGCAGGGAACTAGACTAACAGTTGATACACCACCAAACAAGATTCCTTTTGTTCAAAAAGCAAGCGAAATTTTCGTGAGACAATCGTCTACGTCGAATCTCAATTTTTGTGCTGTTCAATTAGTACAGTATTGATATCGTGATTCATTGGAAGTAATAATGAAACTTTTTATCATTCTTGAGGATATCTCAAAGTGCCAGTTCAAGAATTCTCTGAAACTCACTTGCCACAATGGTTCGTATCTGTGAAACCAAGTTCTTTATTTTACGAAGTATAGCATTCTTTTCGCTTGGTTGCCGTGCTATCTTTGATCACAGTTACCAATGAGTCTGTTAATTTAAGGTAGTTTATGTTACATACACAATAAAATTTACAACAGTGTTCAATTGATCAAATGAAGTGAGTTCACCCAACATATGACCGGGGTAGCTAAATTTTAAGTTTGTAGGATTTTCGTGCCTTTTAACTTTCCTTTTATTTCACCTCCATTATTTGATTCAAAAGACATAATTAACATGATAATACAAAGGAGGCCAGCTTTTCATTCAGTGCAACAATGCAAAAAATACTTCTGCAAGTCAGTTATCAAAACACGGTCGGCACCTAAATAGGTTCTCAGAGAAATGCTCGTGGACATAGCTGTTACGGTAGATTGACACATTTTACGTTTAATTACAAGAGGACACATTGCATTTATGATGATTACACTTAAAAGAAACTAGAAGATAGAACTAGAACACAAATTTCAATTGACAAAAAAAAATTATTTAATCTGTATTTATTTATTTATTCAAGTACTGCCTCCACTTGGCGTAAGTGACATTTTCATTGATCGAAATTTCCTTACATATCATTAATTGCGGTGTGCTAGGAATGTCACTTGGAAAGAAAATGTAAAAAAAATTGTATGACTTATTTTTAAATTTGGTATTTCATAATCTTGATTAAAATTTCCAGGTCCTATCTACCGTTTTCGACGATAAAACAAGTGATATATCAAAGTTTTTGTAGCTAATTTTGATCGCAATTTCCATAAAGTTCATAAAATAGGGATCTATTTCTGGGGTAATTTCTGGTTTTAAAAAATGGGATCCACGCCTGATCCCGCGTTATAAGCGGGTTCGTGAGTTATCAGGGCACGAGTTATCGAGGGAGTGGTGTACAATGTGTGAATTAGGGATTCATGACATATGATATTGAAATTTCAACCACCGCTGTGTAATTCAAAATATATGCTGTAAAACATCCACATAGGAAATAGAACTTTAAACCACCACTGTATAATTTCAGCATGTAAAATCTAAAATCTCGATCTAGAAAATGGAACTTTAAGGACATGCAATTTGATCCAACACGTGATATTGGATTTCTCGACATAAGACATCAAAATTTTAACTGCAACTTTCTCATTGGACCAGATTTTGTCTGCTACGGCGCCTCATACACTCCATCCCAAAAACAAAGCATGTAAAAACAGATAGTGCAAATAGTACAATCACTACCAAGGTACAAAATCTTGAAATACTGGAGTAATAAAACACTCTATCCACACTCGCATACATTTAAGCAAATTCTGCCATGAAGTTGCAAAAATGTTATATTTGCAGTTGTAGATGAAACTGTATCATATGGGGTTTCAAGAGATTTCAGATTTACAACAATATTTATGAAAAGTTTATCATAAATTTTACTGTTGCAGTTTTGATATCTGACAATTAGCGAACATTTTACAAACTGTAGAAGTGTTTCAATATTAAATTAAAGCATGTCAACTCCTATTTCATGTCCTGTATGATTTAACTCCTACCTTGTCACTGTTAAGCTGGATTCCCATTGCAACCACTAGGAAGTCATAACTGAGCTGAAAAAATGAAAAGAAATGACATGAATACAAGATCACATGTTCCCAATCTTAAAAGTTATATTATAACTAAACAATAACTCTTCAAATCACATGTTTTCCTTGGTCTTTTGTGCTCAAGAACAATACATTTAATCTTCAGGGACTAAAATTGTATTCTTGATCACCAAGTCAAATTATTCTGGTTCCAAATAAACCACTTATATCTCAACAAACACGTAATATAGTATACATCTGTGCGACACACTGTAATAAAATGGTCAATATATTTTCTGTTTTCCCACTGTTTCATTTCTTTCTACTGCCTATATGGTCAGTGACATGACTCAATCTACCTGTTATGATTCCACTGAGACTGAGCCCACCAGGCATTTGGAAGAGACACTGGCTCAACATAACACAAGAATACACATCAGTGGACCCTGGACTTAAAACTTTTTCAGTCCCTGAATGTGAAATTTGGAAACGTGCTGAGGATTATAGCATTAAAGTTGTACTACATCCATACTTCAAATGAACAATTAAGGAAATTGTACGCTACAAAAACAGGCAAACCTGCCTTAGTGGACACATCCATTATCATGGAACCTGTATATAAAAGACTTTATTTATCAATTACTTCTCTTGGCTTTTTCAACATTATTTTCAACCTCTACATAAAGGGCACCTGCCCAGAAAGACAATAATTCTATACCCCAATTAGTCAAGACAATGAACAGGAGTCCCTCAAAGGGATTGATGCGCTATTAACTGAAATGAATTTTGAGGGATTCTAAATAAGACCAGCTCTTCCATGTAACTGTGGAGTGTTGAAACTGTCTTAGATATTCTTCAGCAATAACAAGAATTTCAAATCAGCTGCTTTGGTGAACATAATCGGTGTCAGCTTGGCACCATTTTCATTTATGAAGTCTTCTGATGGAAACCGCATGTTGATCGGACTTTTCCATTCTGGAGGAACAACAATAACAAGAATTTCAAGTAGGATGCCATGATGGCCATAATCTACATGAGACTGGCACAGTGTCTATTTAGGACCAAGAAGACACTATGAGAAAAGTCTTTTGGTGAAAACACAATTCTATATCACCAGTATCTAAGAGAAGTAGTGATCATAAAATGATTTTGAAGATGGCCATCGTGGTTTTAATATTTAATGTTGGATCAGTTGTTATGTATATTTAATTTAATTGTTTGTCTGTTAGTTTTAAATTTTTTTTATTCCATTACATGCTATTGTAATGTAACATTGTTTACTGGACTTGACCTTGTCCAGAATTAAGATCAGTTCTGTTTGACCTGATTGACTTTTTTTTTAAAATTTGTTTTATTTCATTGATGTAAACAACTAATAATAGCTTCATTATCCTCTATGGGACTGAGTTCATTGACCAAATTATTATTCGGGTAAACATGTTGATTTGGGTCAGGGTTTTTGGGGATTCCAAAGTGAATTTTATAGGGTATTATGTTTTTTAAAAAAAAAAGGCTCATTAAATCATGCTAGAAAGTTATTTTCCATTAGGCAATGGTTGTTTTTACAAAATGCTAATTTGTGACCTGAAGTCAAAATGAGAATTATACTATCCTGTGATTGTTAGAATTTTACCAGTTGTGCTTTAACAGCTGGCACTTTAAATTGTATTATGTTGTGTCCAGTTTGGGCTGAATTTATTTTCTTCAAATTATTGATTTCAAGTGATTATTTTCTCTGTAAATACAAAAGTGCTCCAACAAAATTCTTGGATAAAGACATTCACTGGAATTTATACTGAATTCAAATCTGGAATAATATATCTGTGATTCAACAAGAGACTGTTGACACGTCAGTATGACGCAGGCCACAACAGACATGTCATCGCCTTCAATTTTAAATCTCTTCAGGACTTGAACTGACTTTTATTCAGGACTTTTTATTACTAGGACTTGTGTCTTTAATTCCTGGATTATTTTTGGATTTAATTCGCAAAATTGTAAGTTCTTTTTTCTTATTTTTTTACTTTGTATTCTAGGGAAATAAATTTTATGTTAAATTTTACAAAGCTTGTTGTCTTCACTTTTTCTGTTACTTATTTTAAGAGCAAAGGCTCGTAACACAATGCCATTTTGCTTTATGACCAACTAGACATCAAAGTCTTTTAATGAACACCCAATGTTCATTCATTCAGAAGAAACAGTAATAAGAAGATTTTCAAGATGGCCACTGTGTTTTCAGAATGGTTGTTGTGTCCATACTGTTTTCATTTCAGATGAACTACATAAAACTTAAGGACTCTCAATGTGATACAACACTTTTCATTCATTTGGATTATCATTAATACAATTTTTAAGACATCAAATCAGCAATGTTTTCATTTAGTACAAACTAGACACTGTGTAGGAGGTCTTTTAGTGAAAACCCCCGGTTCAAATGGCCATCCATTCATTAGGAATAGTAATATCAAGATTTTCCTTAAGGCCATCAGATTAGCACTGTCTTCAGTTAGGACCAACTATATGTCATAAAGCCTTCTAGTGAAAACCCTAAGCTGACATGACCATCTTTTCAGGAGGGGTTATGATAGTTTGCATTGCTGACACTTTTCCACTCTGCCCTCACTTTTCCTTATTCTGTCGAAAAGAAGCCAATTCTCCCTAAAACAACAATTCAAGTCTAGCTTGACCCCCAATTACTCCAATATGATAATAGTGCAGTTTACACTTTGATTTTAACTATATATGACATTTTCAGCAAACTGAGCTGAAAAGAACAAGAAATATCAAAGGTGCTTATAAAACTGAATGCAGCACCTCAATGCCTGAAAACCAACTTCAATGTTGAACTTAACCAGACAGACAGATGAACAGACAAACATAAAACTAAACAATATGCCCTGACCATATTAGTCACAAAAAAATTAAATAATATGACTGAGTTATTGACAGAGTAATTTAACTGCAGTACTTATGCTGTGATAAGCACAGGTACCTTGACAATTTTGAATAAATGGTAGGGCTGGATTTATCATCAATAAAAGCCTGCTATAATTAAACAAATATTGCAATACTTTGTTAAATTTTAGGATGGGCTTTTTGCTGGTGAATTATGTGTGTGTGTGTGTGTGTGTGTGTGTGTGTGTGTGTGTGTGTCTGTGTGTGTGAGACTTGGATTTTTAACATACCTTTAACACTTTTTCAGTCAAATGATTATGATGTCTGAAGTATATAGTTCATAGTGATGTGTAGCATCATGTCCCACCCAGTCACATTATCCTGACAAATGGCTGACCAGTCCTAACACTAACCTTGTAATGCTAAAGTGCCAGGTGACGCAGCTACTAATTTTTGTCTTTGGTACGACTTGGCCGGGGTTCGAACTTACGACCTGCCACATCCAAGGGGTGAATTATGTTGTGTGATGACTAATTTAACTGAACAAAAACTTGATTCATCCCTAAACCGACTCAGAAACAAAGAGGTGTATCTAACCTGGTCTCCATTCTGTAGATGCACAATGTTTTTTTCTGGATTGAACTCTACAGCTCGTGTTTTCAGCCATTCACAGTGTTTGGGCAGGACAGCTTCCATGGCACGTGCAGACTGGTCAACAGTCCTTAATCCTGACCCTACTAGTGTCCACAATGCTTGGTAGTAGTGGTGCTGGAAAGGAATAATGGAAATCTAATCTCTTTTCAATTCAATTAAATTCTAAATTTTCAATGATGCAGTATAAAATCCATAAGTTCCTTGTAGGGACAGGTGCTTTCTTGACCAAAAAGAATCTCTAGGAATCCAAAAAAGACAATTTCTTCTCTTTGGCTGCTGATTATTGAAAAGATTTTTTAAATTTAAATCAGAATGTTTATTTAATGAAATTGCCTAGGTTACAGTATATGATTATCTAGTGGATAGAATAGATTTTTGTTTTCAATTACTTGCAGAATAAATAAATAAATATATATATATATATATATATATATATATATATATATATATATATATATATATATATACACACACACATTGTTTATAATGTTATATTTTAAAGTAATTATAATTCAAGATGAAGATGCAACAATCAAGTTTAAACATAACTGAAATAACTACATCTAAACAATACCATTACAATGCAAGTTTCTGATTTAGGACAAGTATTTCGTGTCAACAGTTTCTACACAAATACAAGTTGTCCAGCTTTCTCTGCTCTGTTTCATTCATGGCCAAGTAGATGCCATAATTATTCTTGTAAAAACCCATGCCAATGTGGCTTTTCATTTAGTAGGAGTAGCAATAACATCTCCAAGATGGCAGTCATGGTAGCCATATTGGATAGGCACCTTCTTCAAACAAACTAGACTGGGAGTGATGTGGAAAAAATTATGGCAATCCTCTAAGTTGATCAGAAGAAGTAGAGATAACAAAATTGTGCATATGGGCAGACAGTCATCAGAAAATAGAGGGCTAAAGGCCGTCACACAAGTTCTTCTGGTCTGTGACCAGTAGAGCTAAAAAGTACTGCTCAATAGTGATAACATGATTTTCAAGACAATTGGTCCAAGCAACACCATTCTGATATAGGAAAAACCAGACTATGGAAATAACGGGTGTACAAAATTCATGGCAATTCTTAAGGTAGTTTATGAGTAGTGATAAAAACGTGCAAACAGACCAATAGACAATGGGATAAAAAGACAATGTGCTAGGTCATCCCATAAAGCCTTCTGGTAACCCTCCCAATTATGAAATAAATCCATTGAGGGGTTTAGGAGATCTACGGAACTGAAAACCTTACCACAGATTTTCTCGTCATCTTGACTTCAAGAGCAAAGGTGTGAACATTCATATTCCGGTATCAATTAGCTTCATAACCACTGATCCTAAGTATGAAGAAATCCATCAAGTTATTTGGGAATATAAGCAATTAAAAACACTTCAACCAAAACCTTAACAAACATTTACTTTGTGATCTTGACCTTGCGGTCAATGTGAAAAGCAAGCAGATCACACAGAATGAATTGTCTTACAGCTTCATAATAACCCATCAGTAAGTGCAAAGAAAATCCATAAATAAATTGCAGAAATAGAAGCAACTGAAACAAAATTTAATGAAAAGGTTGGACAAAACAACATCTCGTAGATTGGACAAGTTTTGCTTCAAAGACATGAGAAACTCGATCATGAGGGTTTGGAAACATACATATGCGACAAAAACTTGACCAAAACCTGACCACAAATTCTGACCTTAATGCAAATATTCTCAGAAAATGTAAAATATTAAATTTTAACTGACAATTGACAAAACAAAAGATAATATGAAATAAGCCCTATATATGTACATAAGCAATATTGGTAATGCAAAAGTTAGAAAATGGTGGTGGGAGATGGTCCTGATGATGAAGAAACAGCTATATATTTAGGTAGCAGTGATGTCCCCATTTCATTCCATAAAGTTTCATCTAGCACTTACATGTGGCAATAAATTTGTGAAAGAATAACTGACAACAAGAAAAATTCTATACCATTTTGTCAAAAGACTTTGAACAGTGTAGATCAAGACCGAGTTTGTAAGCAGTGAAACAAAAATGCCACTGACAGTTCTTAACAATCCAATGAGTAGTAACAAGATTTTTTTTTTAATCTTTCAGAAACTGAACAGCGCTGCTTTGCTAGAGATGCCATTGCAAATAGAAAAATTTTAGCCAGTTCTGAAAATTCAATCTTTTTCACAAAAAATGATTCCTCAATAAGACTTTCTTACCCTGTTAGAATTACTGCAACCTCCCAAATCCAGCCCTCCCAGGCTAAAATTTTGTAGGTAAAAAGCTAAATGTTAACTGCCCGTTTCGGTTGCAGTTAGAGTTATCTCCCCTTGATACAGGGATTGGCACCAGCTCACATGAGTACTTCAGTTACTACAGGTGTGGAATCATGATCTATATGGATGCACTTGTAGGGAAGGTGGGAGGGTGCATGTGTATTAAGATTGGTTTGGTATTCAAGAAACATTTTTCTACAAAAAAATTACTTTCCTCCTCAAATACGTTACCCGATCACAATACCTTGGGAGAATAGGTAACAGATAGAGGGAGATACATCCCCTTACCCCGTAGTGACCATCTCCTGTCCCTGAAGTATGCGAGGCAGCTTCTAGATAATCTGACTGGAGATTTGATGGTAAATACTGGGGAGTGACTTCAAAAGGGAAAAAAATCTTTTCTCTGTAAGATGTTATGCTGAATTGTTATGAAGCTGTCGAACGACCAGGAAGTTAACATGTGTATCATGACTATAGGTCCCTCCAGACTGAAAAGAACCTTGTAGGATGAAAGATCTCTGAGATAAAAGCTGGTGAACTGGACTTGGATCTCCATCACACGGCATAGATAACATCAGTTAGAGAACAGTTTCGTTCAAATGCAGTGTTTGTGGTGAAATGTCTTATCTCTATGAGCCGAGACATGAAGGAAATGAATTATTCTGGGGTTAATTTCCAATATGCGGAAAAAATAACCCACTTCATCAAGCAGGAAACTGTCTGTGCTGATATATCATCCATTCCCTCTTTGAGGGGTAAGAAAAGGCATGATCTCCTTCCATGCAATGTCCTGGTCCTTCTCTAGTAAAGCTTCAGAGCTGGCACTGGGTCCTGTAGATAACCTTGAGATGAAGTGTCCAGAGAAAACAGGATTTTCATTACAAAAATCTGATTCCCCATGAATGGGAGGATGATCTTGCCGATGATGGATGGGGCTGCAATGAGAGATATTGACCCATGTTATCAGAACTGCATGTATTTCAGGTCCACTGATAGAACATGTATTTTGCCAATTCTGCCTGCTTTCGCTAATGTACAGAGGAATTAGGTCTTAGGAGAAGTGAACCAATAAGGCTCTTGAGAGCACTTCAATTGGTGTCCTGTTCAGTTAGATTAGTACCCATGATAGATTCTACATTTTGGCAAAGAGCTAACATTTTTGGATGTGTGTAATCAAAAGATCATATAACGGTAGGTCTTTTTGTCCAATATCCACTCTTCTATGACAATGCAGGATATCAGTGATCATGGAACAGTAACATTTAATTGCGATTGGTGCAGATTCTCATCAAAGAGTCTTAGAAGTTAGCTTTTTGATGATCCCATACAAGCAAGGAAGTCACCATTTTATTGATTTTCAGTCCCCGTTTCTGAGGAAGACATACTTTCTTTACATAAGTGTTGGTCTCCATAACAAAATAACAAAGTAACAATTAAAATAATAAAACAACAAAGATAACAAAATGTTGAGATCTTGCTCCAAGATACAACTCACCCAAATGCTTATTATACAATGTAATAAAGGTAGTTGATTGAGAGTTTCTGCCAGGAGAGGGAAGCTTCCCCTTTTCATCAAAATAAGGAGGTGTAGATAAAAAGAGGAGGAGTAGGAAACGGACATAGTTCAATACACACAATTTACAAGGGCCAGGACAGACCTTGACTGGAACCAAGTGGGCTGAACTGCATAAATTTAATGTTTATAATAAAAGCATAAATGTACTGTGTAAAGTAATGATAAAGATGGTGGAATAGTCCAAATGTGTCGGTGGGCCATATGTTGTACAGACCACTCACAAAAATGCGGTTTAAACATTGGTAAAACAATTTAGGTTGTTATAAAGGAAAAGGAGTAATTCAGAAATGATTTCATATGCCAAAATATGTGATCTTCAAATGCAAATGTGATTTCATGTTTAATGATAGAAGGATATCTTTATTGCTATGTAATTTTGTTTTTAGATGAATGCATACAATATTTTAGCAAGAACCTTTAATAAAGAATAGACTATATGTACAGTAATTGGGGTTATTTTTCTTGAAATTGTTCTGAAACTGGACCTTGCTATCTGGTCTTTTTGTACAAACCTGCAATGAGAAACCACCTGTCTTGGCAGACTGCTTTTTGTTGACAGAAGGGGCGGTCTATCAAAACAGGTTTTATGGTAATTTTAAACTCTTTCCCAAGACATGGCCTGTTTGACACAACAAAGTTTCCACTGTAGAAGAACAAGAAGGCACCTGTGTATACAATATCAAATTGATTCCCTATTTATCTGCTATAAATTATTTTAACTTAAAACATGCTGCAACTGCGCATTCCACAGTTTTTTAAGCCAATAATGTAGCGTTTACAACTATGCCTGCCAACAGGTTACTATGTACAAGTATTCTGCGAGCGCACATGCCCCCATAAGCCCCTGACTGGTAAAAGTAGCACTCACTGCATTTTCAAGTTGACAACCCCTCTCATCGAGCAACGAAACTGATATGTGTACTTGCTCAATGCCATGTAGAGTTATGCCTCTTCCAGTAAACATCTAATCTTAATCCTTTAGCTTGTTTACCCACTTGACAACCCTTTGATAGAGCCATGGATGTGATACTTGCACAGTGGCAAGTGAGGGTGGTTATTTCATTTTGCAGCACATTTGACATTTGTTCAGTTGCAACCTTTAACAGATTTCAGAAGCTGCATAATCAAAGTGTTACTTACATATCCCAAACACAGTCTTGACATCACCACCCACATGACAGTCAGCCAAAAGAAGGGAGTCCAACTAGACCACGACGAATTACTAGAAGACGATGGAGGATTTCAAAATGTTATCAGACAATGAGGACAAGTTCTTAGACTTTTGTACTAGATGACATTTAGGTAGTAACATTTATAGGTGAATTAAAAAAATATGGATTTAACATTTGTTTATTTGTAAAATGCTTGGGATTAACATATTATGGGATACTGTGAGCTGTATGAGCTGTAATTGATTTCTCTTGACAATGAATTAATCTTTCTCGATTGTTTTTCTTTACAACATATTGAAAGGCAATCCTCAGAAAAGCAAAGCAAAATGTGGAAAGCAGAGAAACACAAAGGAATCTTCTGTATCTGATGGTTCACAAATGTCTGGGAAAATAAAATAAAGTTTACACCCCATTTCAAGACTGTTTACTTCCTTAATTATTGTCGGCATGTTGTTGTGTAATTTCATGGTGTTTGTTTTTGTAATCTTGTTGTTATATGTTTTTAATGTGTTATCTAATATTGGAAAGTGCTTAGTGGTTCTAAAGATTAGGCTCTGCAGACAGTTATTATTATTATTATTATCATCGTTATCATTATTATTAAGATCCAGTCAGATGGTGTTAATATGGCTGGTCCATTGGGCAAAAAGGTAATATCAGTACAAGCTTCAGAAGACAGAGATGACTCAGCATCTGTATAGGACAGTGAATCCTGCCTTGTATGCCAACAAGAACAGCCCGATGCCACAAAACGTGACGATTGCATCAAATTATTCAGTCGGACACAATGTTGTGTTCAAGGTTGCAGGCACTGGGTTCATTTCATGCACTGCACCAAAGCATGTCTTGAAGTGAAACGAGGCCTTGAAAAGTTAACAGTAAATGTTTGTTTTCAACCAACTTAATAAGATTTTCCAAGTTAATTGTTTTGTGTTAAGAAAACTAAACTGATAAAACAAACTTTTTTCATATTAAGATGACTAACTGTTATGTTTGACAATTGTCAGAATTTGCCCATTACAATTTATGATAGGCCTGCCAATGGATCTGTGTATGTGGGGTTTAAGGACCAACTGCACACAAGCATGTTATAAGAATAACATTCTACAGAAAAATATGAACAAATTTGCATTGTTAACACTTCATTAAATAAGCAAATATTACATCAATCCAACACATGATCCAAACTAAATTCAAAGAAAACCTGTCAATAGTTGTATGTTCATAAAGGTTTGTCTTGCTCCAAAATTTTGTGTTCACATATACAAGGAATGTAACATGTTGGTTGGTTGGTTGATTATATTTTTACGGTGAACCAGCACTGTTAGGCTATTTAGCGCCATACAAAATGTTACATCTTTGATCACTTAAAAGTGGTAAAAGGTTTTGTATCAACCAGCGATACAAAACCAGTCAGTTGAAAGTAAAACAATAAAATGGTAAAGGTGATAAATAAATAAAGCTTCCTGATCAATGGGGAGTGTAAATGGTGTATGATAATGAAAACAGATGAAAGGTAATTAAAATTTAGGGACGGTATATATAGCACTTAAAACTGCTCAAGGTGATAGCATAAAAGTTACAGCTTATGATAAATGTTTACTTCCTTCAGGAAGTCTATAATACAAGTCATGCTCACTGTATCAAAGAGCTCCCTAATGTTATGCACATTGTAATACTGATCATGCGTAGGTTGGAGGTCGAAACACTCCAACATAAAGTGCTTAACGGTGAATGGTTCATTGCAAGAAATGCACTCTGGTGGGTCTTCTCATTTTAGTATGTGGGACTGGGTTAAATAAGTATGACCAATTCGAATTCCTGCAATGACTACCTCCTCCCTACGGACAGCTCTGTAAGAAGGAGCCCATTCTCCTAGGGTTGGCTTGATGGCATGAAGTTTGTTATTCACGGCATCATTCCATGATGCCTGCCATTTCTGCTGTAAAGATTCTTTGATACTAGGTTTAAAATCAGTATACGGTATTTTAAAATCAGATGGTTCTAGTGATAGGGCCACTTTAGCAGCGCGGTCTGCTTTTTCATTACCTTTAATGCCAATATGGCTGGGTAACCAACAGTATACTATATTGTGGGAGGTACTCAGCTTAGTATGTTTCAGGAGAATATTGGCTAATAATGGGTTCTCCAATTTTCTATTATGTAGTGACTGAAGTACTGATAGTGAGTTGGAGAAGCTGATGCTGTTTAAAATATGTTTGTTTTCAATATATTGCAAAGCAAGGTCTATTGCTCTGATTTCGGCTGAAAAAATTGAAGTACCATTTGACAAGCGAACTTTTGTTGTGTGATTTCCACTAACGAAGGCTGCAGCAGCCTTTTCCTCATCTTTTGATCCATCAGTATAAATTCTTGTGTAGTTTTCAAATTGGGCGAGAAGTTCGTGATAAGAGTTGTGGAACATGGAGGGATTTGTCTCCGATTTTTTTCCATCGTGTAACGTAAAAAGTACTTTTGGTTGTTTGAGTAGCCGGGGGGTGTTTCGGAGATGGACGTCTTCTGAATTTTTGAAAGAGATCAATTTTGGTACTGTCGAGGCAGGGTGATATTCTAATGCCAAAGGAAGGTATGGCGTTTGGTTTATTTTCATATAAGGTTTGTATTTGGGTTGAAAAACAGCCGAAAAAGCAGGGTTCAGAGGGTTTGATCTTAATTTGAGAGCATACTGTGCGGAAAGCATTTCTCTACATTGTAATAAAAGCGGTTTGTTCGCTTCAACGAGTAGGCTTTCATACAGTGATGTCTTAAATGCTCCCAGAACGAGTCTTATTCCCTGATGATGAATTGGGTCAAGCATCTTCAAATAGGACTTCCTAGCCAAACCATAAACAACGCAACCATAGTTTAGTTTGGAACGAATAAATGTTCTATATAAACTGAGTATGACTTTTCTATCAGCATCCCAGTCAGTGTTCACTACTACTTTAAGTAAATCTAGAGATTTCAAGCATTTAGCTTTCAAATTCTTGAATAAAAGTCAGTTTTCTGTCGAAGATAATTCCTAAAAACTTTGTTTCCTCAACAACTGGAATAGGTGTTCCATCCAGTGTGAGTTTAGGTTCATCATGATGTCTTCGTAACTGACAGAAATGCATACATACAGTTTTTGATTTCGAGAATTTGAAACCGTTAGTATTGGCCCAATTTTGAATTTTGTTGATGTTTTGCTGTAGTTGTCTTTCAATTGTATGCATGTGCTCTGATCGGTAACATATGAGAAAGTCATCAACGTATAGGGAGCAATCCACACCAGGAACCAGACACTTGGTGATGCTATTAATTTTTATGTCAAAAAGCATCACCAATAAAATACTGCCCTGGGGCACACCAATCTCTTGATCATGCATATCAGAGAGGGTGGAGCCCACTCGTACCTTGAATTCCCTGTCTGAGAGAAAGTTTGATATGAAAGAGGGCAGACGGCCTTTTAGACCCAGATTGTGCAGGTCATTTAGTATTCTGTATTTCCATGTTGTGTCATAGGCCTTTTCCAAGTCAAAGAAAACCTCTACTAAGTATTCCTTCTTAATGAAAGCATCGCAAATAAATGTTTCCAGTCTAACCAGATGATCATTGGTACTACAACCATATCAAAAGCCACTTTGGAAAGGAGATATTAAATTGTTGGTTTCCAAACACCATACAAGCCGAGAATTGATCATTCGTTCCATTGTTTTGCATACGCAGCTAGTCAGTGATATGGGTCTATAGTTGGTAGGATCTGTGCTATCTTTGCCTGGTTTGGGAATTGGTATTACTGTTGCTTCCTTCCAAATTTTTGGTACATTACCAGTAATCTATAAGTCACTGAAGATTTCCAGAAGAACTGTTAATGATGGTTCTGGAAGGTGCTTCAAAAACTGGTAATGTATATCGTCAGGCCCAGCAGATGTATCATGGGCCTTGTTCAAAGATTCCATAAGCTCCAACAATGAAAACGGTTGGTTATAACTCTTTGAGTTATTCGATGTGAATTTCAACCGTGTCTTTTCTTTTTGAGCTTTTAATCTTCGGAAAGCTTCTGAATAATTAGACGATGAGGAATTTTTAGAGAAACAATCAGTAAGTACATAAGCTATTTCATGTGTGGTATTGAAATTGTTGTTATTTAGTTTCAGATGTTGGAAAGAATTGTGTTTTCCCTTTCCATTTATTTTGCAGATCGTGTCCCAAACTTTCTTTATAATGGAATGAGAATTTAAAGTTGAAACATATTTTTTCCAGGATTCTCTTTTACTTTCTTTAATTGTGCAACGCGTTTTGGCCCAAACAATATGGTACTGAGTTAAATTTTCGGGCATTGGACGATTATTGAATTTTTTCAGTGCTTCTCTGCATTGTCTAATGGCCTCTTTACATTCTTTGGTGAACCACAGTTTTTGGGTTCTTTTACAGTTTGGTGAGGACTTAGGAATGGATTCTTCTACAATCTCAATTAAGATGGATGTAAATTGTCGAATAGGGTCATTGTCGTTTAGGACGGTATTCCTATTAAGCCTAGCTGTACAAAGTGTTTCAAATTTGGCCCAGTCGGCCTTCTTTAAATTCCACTGTGGAATTGCGTCATTAATTGTAACGTTGGTGTTCTTAAGAGAGATTGGAAAGTGATCACTGCTGTGAAGGTCATCAGCGACCTTCCAATTATAATCCAAAAGTAGCGAAGGAGAACAAATTGACAAGTCGATACACGTGTATGTACCTGTTCCTGGGTCTAAGTATGTCGGAGATTTTGTGTTATATAGACACAAGTCGTGTCTAGTAATGAAATCTTCGACCTTTTTGCCCCTGTCGCTTATGTAGTTTGATCCCCATAAAATGTTATGGGCATTATAATCACCAAGTAAAACAAATGGCGTGGGAAGTTCTTGAACAAGCGTGTCTAATTCATTTGGTAATAGGTTGGTGTTTGGTGGTATGTAAATAGAACAAAAGGTAATCACTTGATGTAGAGTGACACTCACAGCAATGGCTTGCAAATTTGTGTTTAAAGGGATGACGCTATGAGGGACCAATTGTTCACAGCAACAGAAACTCCTCCTGAGGCCCTGTCAACATTCTGAAAGTAGGTGTTAAACAGGGAGTAATTTTTAAGTGTGATGTTATTCGTATCTTTTAAAAAAGTTTCCTGAAGGCATAGTATTGCAGGATCATATTCGTTTAAAAGCAGAAGAATATCATTGTAATTAGCTTTGAGTCCTCGACAGTTCCATTGTATGATGATGTTCTTCATTATAAGTTTAAAGTGGAGATTGTGAAGTTAGGTTAGACTTTTTACGGAGACAATCTGTGTGGTTATTTCTCTGGAGGAAGTATGGGGATGATTTTTTTGTTGGTAGGTTTGAAGCTACTTTGAGAACATGGAGCAGTTTCTTCTGCATCCATGCTCTCAATGTCTCCAAACCTATTATAGAGTCTGATGGGGTCATCTGACCCCTTTTGCTGCCTATTTCCTTGAGATCTGCTTTTATTCTTTGGTGATTTCGGTGGTGGGGTATTATTAAAAGTTGTTTGGGTAGATGCCGTGTTTTTTATGCTTGGTAATGGGGGGTGTTAGAGCGAGGTGTTGACTTGGGTGGATCTGTCTGTGTTTGAGTGTCCTTTGTTGCTTTGGGATTGTTTTTAACTACAGTGGAGAAGGATGGGCCGGGAAGGGATGTTTTTGCCTGTACAAGCTTTCTGGCCTCTGGATAGGGAATGTTAGCTGTGTATTTTACCCTCTCTATTTCCTTCTCCTGTTTCCAGGTATCACAATCCTTGGAATTGGAGTGGTGCTCCTTTCCACAGTTGACATAATGCGGAGTTGCTCTACACTCAGACTCCTGGTGAGAATGGTGTTTTTAAGCAGCGGTCTTCATGATGGTCATATTTCTGACACTTATAGCATTGGAGTGGGTTTGGAATGTATACATCAACCTTCACTTGCAAAAAGCCAACTTTGAGTACTGTTGGTTTGTTGAAGGTGAATACAGTGGTGTCTGTGTCCTGCAGGTTGTTGTTACGTTTAATGCGTATTCTGCGGACTGCAATGACACCTTCATTTTTCATCCCCTCAATGATATCCGTGTCACTGAATCCAGCCAAGTCACGACAGCGAATAACGCCTTTTGGACATATTGAGTGTTGTGTGTGCGAATGATGAGACTAGAATATCAAAGAATGTTTTCATTTTCTGATGTTTTCTGTTTGACTACGTCGTTCACATTCAACAAGTAGGCAACCCGATTTCAACTTTTTAACACTTTTTGGTGTACCGATCGATCCTGTTATTGTCTTTTCAATAACAAAGGGAGAGAGTGCACTAAGCGGTTTTGAGGCATCTTTTGACAGTATAACCATGAAGCGTGGGAATGACTCCACACTGCATGGTTCATCTTCCTAGTCAGATAGTGTTTTTGTTCATTTGTTTTGATTTTTTTGTGTGGAATTTTCCATTTTATTTTTAAGACTTCAGCACCCGTGCTCCCCACCCACCATGGAGCCAAACAAGGGGACACTTTTCAAGTGCCAGGGATACACAGATGTTATACTCAGTCGGTAAAATTACCTCCCAATTGACCCGTTAAGCCACCGCCTTCTAGGAAGTTTTCAAAGACTTGGGAAAGGGAAAGTTAAAGGAATAGACTGTAGAGGCAACGGTGGTATCAAGAGAGATACAAGTGGAAAGAGAAAGGAAGTGAGTGAGTACATAAAGACCTCCTAGGGCTCGGCGTGATCAGCCGATTTGTCGAGACCGGGTCCATCCTGACCACCCGTCTAGAAGCAGTAGAGGCCAAAGTAGTGTGTTGCATTGGAAAGTCTTTGCTCAACTACCAGGATCCTTTCCTCCCCTGACACGGGTCACAACCCACGGCAAACAGGTTGCCTCTACTTAGTCGCCTCTTACGACCTGTAGCGAGGCACGACGGGCCAATTCTACAACCCCGGGCCCGCAGGGGGGGTAAAATTTAACATGTCTAGACAGGACTGTCTCATAACAGTTGTCTACAAAGGATAGATGTACATGCACACACAGAACAATACTGGTCCACATAAAAATAAATTATGCAAGTCAACAGAGGATTGATATGTGCCCCCACAGAAGGAACATGTGTATGTCTGCCATGATAGGTATGTGCCCCACACTGGGAACAAATGTATGCCCACCCCTGATAGGCATGTGCCCCACACAAGGAACAAATGCATGTCTGGCCATGATAGGCATGTACCCCACACAGGGAACAAATGTATATCTACCCATGATAGGTATGTACCCCACACGGGGAACAAATGTATGTCTACCCATGATAGGTATGTGCTCTAAACAGGGAACTAATGTATGTCCACCCATGAAAAGTATTTGCCCCACACAGGGGACAAGTACATGTCCACACAGGATTGGGTAATGTCTACCCACACACTACAGACACCTGCACCCACACAGGGAACAACTACATGTCCAAACTGGACTGAATGACATCTCTTACTTACCTGTTGAGTTCAACATGATGTAGTACAACAGCGAGACTGCCCGGGTTTACACAGGCAAGATCCTAGCACCCTGATAACCAATCTAGCAAGCCACCTACAAATAAACTATTAAGTTTAACTTGGTACTAAATCATTCACAATCATTCTGACATTAATTCAGAACATTAATATATGAACTCTTAACATCAGTATAATTAATATATGAATCATGTATTACAATTTAAAGGTGACAATGGGTACCCACCTACCCATTCATAATTATCTGGGTAATAAAATTAGGGTACCTATCCAGTTCATAAAAAAAAGAAAAAAAAAGAAAACAAAACAAAGCAGCATGTTTCCAATTTCAGATCAAAGATTACATGTGGTGACATCAGGAGTGAGTGAGAGATAGATTAACGAGTACAGTTCAAGCTCGTGTCATGTGACATTGATCCATAGTAGACCTCCACCTACTGATCTTTCATTTTTGATGTTTTGACATTTGTGTCAAACAGTTTCCTTATTTTCTATATATAGTAACATGTTAAGTTTCCAAGAAAACTGACTGGTTGTGTGAATTTAAAACCATGCATCACAGATCATTATAGTTTGATACACACTTAAGTAGCAGACCAGGCTATATTGAAAAAATATGGTACCAAATATTAAGTGAAATGGGCTTTATCAATCTGATTTGTGGATGTTATCTGTCTGAAAAATGCTAGAGGAGAGGGATTTTGTTAAAATGAAGAACATATTGCATCAGGAAAAGGACAACAGCACTTTACAAATCTTGAAAGGAATTCTAAAGTGATGTAATACAGCATTCAGAATTTGTGGGCTTGACTTTATGACCTTTCAGCAAAAGTTAAACATGATGCATATTAGATACAGTTAATGTTGTGTATAAATAATTTATCATGTTTTTTTTGTCTCTGTATTCCCGTACTAATCCATACTGTTATAGCCAATTTGTGACAAGAATTTTAACTGCAGATCCTGATAAGTAGAATAAATAAGTGTATGTTTCTCTTATGTTTTTCTGTAATTATGGCAAGTAATATATAGACTGCTTTTTTTATGCTCAGATTGTGCTTTTTGCCACCATATTAGTAATAATTATGTATACTGGGGGTGTGGCATGTATGAACTTAAACAAAGCAGTTCAGGTTCATATTTAATATAATTTCTCTCTGTCACTGGGTACCTGGGTAACCAATCATAAGGAAATAAAAATTTGTGACATTTATTACATAATTTTAATGACTTCAACTCACCATAGGCAGTGTTTCGCTTTACCCTCATTTGCATTTCAGAGAACCTCATAACTCTAATTTGACCCCCGTTTTGATATCAAAATTTGCATTTTACCCAGTCTGACCCCCCCCCCCAGCTTTCGCTTTACCCTCATTTGCACTTCAGAGAACCTCATAACTCTAATTTGACCCC
>JAECUM010010360.1:10000-19197 GCA_016617855.1 Megalonaias nervosa | reverse complement strand
ATATATATATATATATATATATATATATATATATATCCAAATAGAAATGTATGCGTTGGTTGACGTAATTATTGCGCATGTAACTTATATCGATATTTCTAAATTATTATTATTATTATTATTATTATTATTATTATTATTATTATTATTATTATTATTTAATATATCATATAGTTATACAAATACAATCACAAGTATTTTTATTCTGCTACCAAAACTGTTAATGAATAATCTTTGCACAATTTGCACATTTTGCATGTCCCCGCCCACTATCCGAAGATGGAGGTCAGAGGCACCTTTTGGATCATTCCTGATTATTTGATAAGATTACATAACAATTTAATACTTATAAATAGTTTTTAATTATAAGGAGTCATTGTAAATATCAACTTCTTTTTAACCAATATTTGTGGCTATTAATATAAAAACACGTTTTGATATATCTTATGTTCTGAATGATAGACATTGACTTTGATGCTAATTTCAATCTCTTGCTTAATCAGTTTTTGCGTTTTTAAAAATGTCACATATTAAATGAATATGAATTTCAATGTTTCATTTACAAAGCATAGCAATTATACTTATTTCTAATTTCTTCCAAACCTTCGGTCTATCACTGAAGCTGATCGTTTCGTGTGTAACCTATTTTCGAGGTGCAGGTGCATCTGGTGAAACGTCTTTGTATAGTTTGCTGTAACGGTTGCATAGTGTACTGTGTTTGTTAATTGTCTATGTTCTTATTCTTTGTACCGACTACTCAAATACTTATTAATTTTTACAATGTATACCATGGAAACTAATGCTGTTGCCGCCATCTAGCAAGACGCGAATATCGCCGATTTGCTTGAAAGCCGCCTCTTTGTGCCACAGGACCTCGAGCTACTAAATGATCATATTACATACTAACAGTCCGGCCTTTCAGACTGCGAAACACCTGAGCTGACGTTTAACTAATACGATAGGTGATCCAGATCACAAAATAAAAGGTGAACTACACCATCAGTGGCAACTCTTGAGAGTTCGATTCTCGCAGACATCGCACACATGATCCGGCAGAAGCATATGGGGAAATATTGAGCAACAGAGTGATACGCAATCCATGGAAAGTCCTACACATGTTCGGCAGTACATGGAACATCTACACAGAATCCAAACACGACGACGGGAAAAAGCATGAAGGCAATAGTTATGCTCTTCCAGGACGTAGAACAAGACTCTGATTTCGCATGTAATAATTAATAATGATACAATACACTTATCGACAAGATGTTAGCGACGACAGAGTGCGTCCCAAACAATATTTACTCCCATGGGTCGGCAAGATAAAGGCAGTAGTAATAGGCCCTAAACTTAATGGCTAGGGTATAATCATGGATGCGGAGCTGCCCTCAATCGATGTCGGTCCATGCGTCCAAAACCACCGTGCCTGTGGCATTGATATGAGTTCACAGGAGACTACATACTCCACTGGTCAGGAAGACGCATCACAAGAATAAGAACGAAGGCGTCACGCTGCAAATTGAAAAGACGATCCAGAAGGCAGGCATGTTAAACATGTATTTATACATCATGATGTACTCGCAGCTAATCATACGAAATGGCTAATTTGTGTCGGCCACCTTGTAGCCTGCGCGAGTTCTTTGATAACTTAAGTCACACTGTGCCATATCTACCATATCTGCGACCTCTTCGCATTTACCTGCTAACTCATCGAATTCGTATTAAGTGCCAATCCGATTTTGTCATCATCGTCTGCTCTAATATACGTCTCAAAAAGACTTAAGAAAAAGGCAAAAAGATGTGGGAGTTTCTAGTCTACCCTAATAGCCACTATCTGGATACTCTGCTTTGTGAACTTCCTAAATATTTTGAGAAAACCACTACTCTACTTCTACTCGAAGAATGTCCCTTTCTTTCCGTCATCCAGAATTTAGTAAACGACCCTTGCTGAGCTCACCTATGTTAGCTGAGAAACCGACATCAACATGTGGGTCATAACGGAAAAGTGCAACATTTTTGCACATGATTTCCGTGAGCAAACCTCACCAATTGCACTTTATTACTGAAAAAACGAAGATTCGTTTAGGGACACGCCGAGAGGAAACGATCACTAAGGTCACGCATCAAGCTGTTGCCCATGGGTTCCTTAAAAGAATGAAAGTTTTAACAAGCTCTTTTGCGAACAGACCCACGAGTGTCCTACTGTTCTAGAGAATGCAATGGTGATGACTGCATTGTTATTCACGCCATCAATTTACAGTCCAGGTCTACGTACTGCTTAGAGTCAGGCGATCCCTGAACCATACCCAAAGCTTCATAGGTGTCATGGCAGAAGCTGTCCGTGACTTTGATATTGAGGAGCTGCTATATCGGATGGCAGCTAAGCCTTAAGACAAATATAACCAGCACAAGTTCAGCTGGAATAAATGAAATAATATTATGTGAGATTGACGATCCGCCTGAACTATTGGGTGATGTTTCTACGAAATAATGCATAGACCAGCCTCTTGCGGGCCTAATGGAAATGAGCGATGGAATGGAAGCGAAAAATGTAACAGTACATGGTGTCCATGAAGTTGGATATTTAATGCCAAACTTTAAACATAAAACCGGCTGACCTTGGTCGCAGAGACTTCGAAGATGCCAGGAAGGCCGGAACCATCACGGCGTTCACGTTGCACGCAGTACATGCGAGCCTAATGGTTGCTGCTGCTGTTATGACGACCGGCGGAGCATTCCTTAACGCCACCGAAATAACCAGCGGAAACGCTATCTACAATGTATTTAAACCAGATACGGTCGGCGCGGAAGCCGTCCGCCACAACAATGGTGTGAAAGTCGTCTCTTTTACTCAGGCTAAGTACCAACGTAATTTGAATGAGCGTCTAGAGTACCTCTTCGATCCGTTGCGAGGCCAACAGCTTCCTGGGAAAACAAGGCAGAACATCAGCGAGGCAGCACGCGGATATATCCTGGTGAGAGGAGGATGACCCACAGATTGCGATGACCCCAAGCTTTCTTACTCTTACGAGCTGCCATTGATTACCCTTGGCCTTGTCGTCTTGTCCAACACATATTTGTAACCTGGCGAGTATGGCAAACATGAACTACTTATTCAAATACCAAGTCTCGCAAGATGTTGCAAGGGATTGGCTCAAGAAGTACTCCATGTGGTAGATTTATGGGCCATCATCGAATAAACTTATTAGATCTCAGCTGCCAGCGAGGTGATCAGACCGACTTCTTTCTGTCACACGACGATATTGGGTGATAAACGTACTGACTGATGTCGCCCGTCGTTAAAAGGAGGCCGAGCCATTAACTACGAAAGACAATTTCAAAACTATCCGACTTGTTCGCACATATATACAAATTGGGGCTGCTAATGTGATGCAAATTGTTGTATATTGATCGCGATCCGGGAGTGCGTGGTCACAGTGTTTCAGCTCTTGGTGAGTTAAGACATGTATGTAGTCGGGTTAAGGTCGGTGTCCACCGTACGCAGGGCATTCTGGAGAAGTTCAACTGTACTCTGGCTGAGTGGCTGTTTTGGGCACCGGTGCACTTAGGAGATGTTGATTTCAGTCGAAAGAGAAAGATGGAGACAGCAAAGCATGGCTCTGAGAGGGTACGTCCGCCTGCCGTTGTTGAAACCCTAAACAGCGAGGTCACACGGCTCACATGAGATAGGCCTACTGATTGATAATCGTGCTACTTCTGTGCGGTCATCAGCGTAAGTAGCATCTGTGACACGGTTGGTTGGCCCGAAAGAGCAACACCTGCCATCAAATTCCATGGTACGGTACCTATATGCATCCGGGGAACTTCAAGATAGGTAACGCCGTGCTACCATTCTTATTTGGTCACATGGGTGTATACTCCGGCTGATACTTTTGACATTCTAAGCCAGCTGTCTGTATACCATCTTTCGCAGGTGGTTTTCTGCTTAGAACCTTCGTTCGCGAAAAATTCCAAAGTATGCATGAAAGTACTAAGCTAACAATGGAGCTTATTTTGGGCTAGGGCAAATAACACATTGAGGTACTCCTCCTCTTTCGCTTGATAGCTTAGAAAATGATGGCTGCAGAGTGTTGTTACTTATGTAAAATGCTTTTGTAGGCCTGTTATAGCCAGCCAATTAGAAGTTTGGTGTGTGCTGCATGATACTGCCTTTGCCGCAAATTCGCATATCTACCGCTGCACATCCTTAGCAAGGTTGAGAAAAGGTATATCGAAGAAGCCATCGGCGTTCAAGCGGCCAGCATACATACCACTTCCAAATGTCTCATGCGATACTGCATACGCGCACGTCGATTTTCTGGAGTATATCAGCCAAATCTAAACTCATTGTTATCCGTCCAAAAAGCCTGTTGATTTATCTTTACCACACGAGATTGCTGCTTTTTCTCTCTGCGATTCCGGTCGTAAGCCCGCCTGTGGACTCGTTTTGTTTCCAGCGGCGAGAGGGCTGGTCTTGTTTATGCGGTATACCTCCATTTTGCGGTGGTCGTTTTGTGCAGCGGTCATCTGATTATCAAAGACCTTAGGCTTGTGCTTTTTGGATTTCCAGCTCGTCTACCCTCAATGATGTCGTAATCCAGCTCTTTATTGAGTAGTCGCCCATGTTCTATAGCCGGCTTCATCGCTCATGTCCCGGTATAGATCTTCCGCTCAGCAGCAGTCTATTGTTGTTAGAGTCGCTTGGCCAAACTACAGTATCCAGTCAACTTTGCTGATGTGCATTCCGAGACTGGCGTAGAGCATCAGGCTTTGATAATGAACAACTTAACTTTCCTTTCTCGCAGGCAGGAGACTAGCTTATTGCTTTCAGTGAACTTACCATTATTTCGTCCACTAAATCAAGCTTTAAGTTGCTCAGCGAGCTCTCGGGGAAGCACAGAGCTTCTAGGCCCAGCGGGTTGTTGTTACGAACGTCCTCGGCGTAATCCATGTCGACCTTAGCGATATACCCTTTGGTGCGTCCGCCGCTCTTTTCTTCGAGATCTGGCGAGACGACACACTTGAAGCAGCCAGTTGGTGGACTATGCATCATGACTGAGCATTAGAATTTGATGACGACAAAGTAGTTTATCCGGCTGATTGGCTTCATCTTCTTAGGCTAGGCAGATTGGATAACCATCCAAATACCTCCACATATGTCCTTGTCGGCAAAGTTAATATAATACCCTAATAGTTTGGTTCCACCAGGCACTGTGACACACCAATATCAAATGTCTCAAACCCCATTAAATGCCATCCTTACCCAGTCACGCTTGTACTTTTGATGCGCCTTTGTATGGTGGCATTAGCTTGCTAGACCACCTGCTTGATCTCATCAATTCGCATGACTACGGTCGCGGCGATCCTAAAATATGCAGCAACCATAACGATGGTGAGCTCGACTTCTTTATAATAGGCACTCTGTTAGCCTTGTGCGACATTCCCCAGGTGCGTCGTCAACACATGAGGCTAGACATCAGGCCGCCAAATCTTCTGAACTCCCTGCTAATGACGCCCTCTTCACTATGCCCCATGGCATTAAGAAATGCCAAAACATCTGCTTTGAACCTATGCGTTTTGGGCACTGTGGCTCGGTAACGTCTGCTCTAGCTGCCGATTTACAAAGGTTGGCAGGACTTACGGTTCAGTCCTTCGCCTGGGAGCCCGAACAGGCGGAAACTGCTTGTGGGGCTGCCAAACGAAAAGCAACAAGGTCGTTCGGGGAGGGGGGGGGTAATCTTGGCCACTCTGAAGTATTTGCACGCGCCCGTATTGCCTCGTCTATACAACTGATATATTAGTCCGAGTCTGTTTTTGATCTTTTCATAGGTATAATATATGTGAGTTTATGGTACGCTCCATATGAACCTTTCTCTAAATATGTTTGCTAACATCATTAATTGCTGTAATACCTTTCTAAACTGTCTAATGGCTTGTATGGTTTCAATTCATTAACTTGTGCTGAACCCGATTACAAATACACGGGCAAATAAGCATGGATTCGAACTTTGTCCCGTTTCAGCACCATTAATCACTTGCAGCAATTATGGCCTTTCATTATTAGGTATTCCATTTGCGAAACATTCTTCTAAATGAAAGAAATAATCCATTTTGAAGTATGTTTGAGGCCTGTTCTTTATCCAGCTCATGAAAGCAATAAAATATTATATTTACATCTAATATTCTGAAACGATCACCAGCAGTGTTTTATTGTTCGTCGATACTTATTCCTTACAAGATCATTACAAATCGTCCCAAGAACTATATCTTCCAAAATCAGTGTTAAAGTAAGCGAACATTTTACGACGAGTCCAACCAATAGGTGTTACAATTGTAAACCGGATTGAATTACCGCGTGTTATGATGTCGAATAAAATCACCACGTAGTGGAAAATATGTGTCCTACTATGCACGTTTAATGATTCTTGACCGAGCAGACATTGTAAAAGTCCATTGCGACTCATACATTTTGTCTGGATGTTCTACGTACTCGGTTAACTTTTGAGCAAAAACAAATATATTGAATTCAATTAATAAAGTCGCCAGTCCATCTCTAACTTGAAGTAGAATTTGCTAAAAGAAAAGGAATCTAAATAAGTATTTCCATTTTGATTTTCTTTTAATATTAATTGTATTTAACATCTTTTGAATTTGTTTGTCTTGATAATAAAGTTGTAATTCTGTAATGTGCAAGTTTGACATAAATAGAACAAGAAAATGGATTACCTTCTTGATGCTCAGGTGTACATCGAGTGATTACATTACTTCCATAGCTTGTGACGTATAGAATTGCTTGGTGGTGGTTCCAGAATATTGTCTCGGGATATAGTGGTATTCCCTCCCTGTATATAGCCACTGGCTCACATCTATCTGTCAGATGATGAATACAGGGAGTGAATAAACTCGAGTTACACACAAATATAAACCCATTTGTACCTGAAGTTATACCGCTGGGATTCGTGAGGTCCTCGTGTTTGTATATAAATTTCTGTATACTGGGATTGTGAATATCATATGCATATACGCCAGTTTTATGGGAGTCATAACGACCAGCATCGCACGAGATATAAATCATGTTGTGTCTTGTAGTTAAGTAACTCTCGTCCCCTTTACAGATCTGGTTAACTGTGTCAAGATATCCTTCAGTAAGGGATACAATACACCAGCATATATTGTCTTGTATCTTACCACAGACAATAACTTTATCCATGAATTTCACTACTCCATCATATAGATCAAAGGCTGCCTTTACTGATAATGTCCTGACCCTTGTTATGGCACCTGTGTCACCTGTACATTCTACTGACATGATTTCTATGTTATCCCATAGAATTACACAGATTTCCGTGTCGTTAATAAGACAGATATCACGGGGCTCTGACTTCAGCTTGTCTGATGTTGCCAGCAATTTCCCATCATCTAGTCTATGAAGACGGACATTGCACGCATTGCAGTTTGCGAGTATTATATTGTCTCCAGATACCACAAGACTTCTGTAGTAGGGGTCAAGGTAGGCTGTGGGAAAAATGATAAATATAGATACATGTACATTTGCAGGATAATACACAAAATTTTAAAATGTATACAGTTATTAAAATAAAAAATCACTTGTACATGTCTACATAGAATGTATTTTATGTTATTTCTGACTTTAAACAGTAGTCCACTGTCATGACTTAATCCAACTCTACAACCATCGTAGCTGTCATGTCATAATAGTTGTTTTCATTAAATATTATTAATTTATTATTGGTAGTAACAGTAGTAGTATTATAAGAAAACCTTGCAGCAGATGTCACATGTAACCATTAAGCACTCTATTTTGTTTCTGCAAGGTACCTTTGTAAGCTTAAGATATCAAATGTACATTACATTTAGTTTGTTCAATACGGAGTCAAGAATCAGTAACGACAGGTTGTATCCGGTTCTCTGTGGTAACTAGTGCTCTCTCTCTCTATCATTTTCACTAATGCACTTTTGTTATTACATTTCTTTGTCAGTCTCGATCACCCTATCACGTTAGGCTATATGTCTGTTGACTTTAATGCCCTAATTCACTTAATATATTTAACTGATGCTCCTCTGTCCTTCCATTAGCACGGTTCTATATCTGTACCTGGTTAGAGGAGATACACCATATGCAGCAAACCGGAGAAAATGACTACACGTCAAACGAGAAATTGCAAATTTCGGATTCATGCTCTCCCTTGTTTCAAATACCAAATACGTGTCTGAAAGCATTGTTCTGTTTATCTTACTCTCCAGAGAATCTTAATCTGTCGCAAAGTAAAGGTCAGTCAAATTGTTTTGGTTTTTCATAGCTTCACTTTTAACAGGATTGATTGTGATTATTTCTGATAGTTCAGCAAACGTTTGTTCTTGTAACCGGAATTTGCACAACGATAGTATTATCTATTTTTAATTTGTATTGTGTATTTGACCTTTGTCCGTAGTTGAGGGTATAAATTTGGGCCTGCCTGACTAATGCCAATTTTTAAAGTTGTTTACTGACATTTGAGTTCAATGTCTAGACTTATTTAGAAACTTTTGAACGTTCTAGGGACGACATTTTGACCCGCATAGGTTTTTATATGTGCTGTCATGAAAATTATTCATTCCTCCTTTATGTTCAGTCTCTGGATTTATTTACTGTTGTGTTTATATATAATTCAAGGGAAATCATTTATTTAAAAACTATTCGTTGGAATCACAAAGTGCTCATTGACATTTTGGACAAAACCAAAATGTGATTATTGTGAATTCATTCAAATTCAGTCTGGATCATATAATTGTGATGCATCAAAAACTGTTGGCACATCAGCTCATTCAAGACTATTAGCACATTCGATACTCTAAGTATATAATCTAAGTAAACGGTACTGCTAATTGGATTTTAGACCTTTGAATTCATTTATTTTCTGATAGAGGTGCATTCTACAATTAGTCTTGTACAATTTTTATTTGGTTTATCTAATTAATTAAATTGTTATACCGTATACAGCGACTGGTGTTGTTCTATTACATATCTCTGCTAAGATCTCATTTATTCCATCCATTAATTTTATATTTTAATATTCGTTCGATCAGGGCTGTAACAAAAACGTCGATCACCCATTAGATATCGATGACCATAAAAATAATTAAAACACCACCACATTTGTATTTATTATGATACGAACACCTTAGTTAGCCTTTTT
>JAECUM010010360.1:0-5000 GCA_016617855.1 Megalonaias nervosa | reverse complement strand
AAAAGAGGTGAACTTACTAGGAGAGCATTACTGAGTGAAGAAATGCAAATTATTACCGCGAATACACAATTACTGCCAAGATATATTGTAGCGAACGTCAATAGACATCAATCTCGTAGTGCCTGTTCTAGCATGTTGTGCCTCCATCAGAGAAACATCTCTCACTTTGTCTCTAAAGGGAGAAACTTTCTTTAGTAAAATATTACAAGCCCATGTTATGCTTATGCGACAAGATAGGATTTGCTGAGTGTATAAATTCACGTCATTTTTTAATTCACCGTACGCACATGTTGTGCTTGAGATCCTTTGCGACCACATCCACGGAACACCTTTGGCTTTCGTAATATTCTTGCCAGAGACACCACGATCGAGTACATTTTGGGATGCAGTCCTCGTTGAGCTTGCCCTCACATTCGTCTTTGAATTTTACGACCACTTTCTTGATGGCGTTCCTGAACAGCTCGGTACTCGCTGGCGTCAAATTCGTCTGCAAATTATACTATATTATCGTTGGTGATGTGCATCAGAAAGAATCCCTTTCCCTGTACAGCATCCTAATGTTGTCGCCATACTGCGAATTGATTGTTTCCAAACATCCAGCACGGATACGCCAACATTGGCCTGGATTTCTTCCTGTGTGTAGCAAAGAGTACGCCCTCGAATATATTGCGTGATTCGGTCGCCTGGTCTGCAATCTGTATGCGAAGTTTGGCTAATTCACTTTGGCAGATATGTTCAACGCGGCTTCGTTTCACAGGTTCTCCATGGTTTTCCCAAACACAGGATTGTTCATGAGTTTCAAGAAGTCCTTTTCAAGATCATCTGTGGCAGTGGTTAGCAGATCTGAATTCATCTGAATGTAATGTTCCGTCCGCGCGCGATGACAAAACCTCGGCAGACAACTGACTTTACACATGCATCTCTAACCGTAGACACAGCTGTAGCTTTTGTACGTGGAAAACATTGTTGAGATTCGGGCATAGATTCGGAATAAGCTTGATGCATTCAATGAACGTGTTACCGAAATCGTTCAAGAGTTCACTCTAGTACGGGGACAACCAGTTTTGGGGCACCAATATGGATTTTGTGGTTGGTATAAAATCATTGAGGGCGTGGGGGAAGCCCGATCGAATATTCCAGGTCGAGAAAGTTACTGATATCATTGCTGCTGTCGAACTTGTGTTTGTTCTCGTCTACGTCTACATGCGTTTGATGTACCCATGCTAACTTACCTCCGGACGTCTGTTGCATCATCGCTCAGCCAATGCGATAAGTTATGTCCAAGTACATTATGTAATTTTTTGGGAGAGCAGGGTCGTATGCATATAGGCGTGAGCTTTTCGCTTCATCGCTAAGGCGAGACACCATGGAAATTCTGCCGCAGATACCACGAGCTTGTACAAAAACATGGCGGTCTCTCGGAGAAGATATCCTCGTGCAGCAATTCGTCGGGTTGCAAATACAATTCATGTTTCCCACGCATATTTCGACAACAAAACGCTGACTAGACATTGTTCGACCGCGCTTAGTTGTCAGCGGAAATGCCCTCGGAGGAGAGCAACGAATGCGAGGTCTCAATCAGTGGCAGCCGAGTTTCAGAAAACCTCTTCCAGTTCCTCGTGTAATCGTGGTGAGGAGATTCCTTCGCGGGTGAGGAAATTTATCCTTTCAAGTACATCGGTGGTAGCACCAACATATCGGCGAGTAATTGTCACACGACTGTGGACTCCGGCCGCAATATTGTTGTATCCAGGCTGTAAACGAGAAACTGCAGCCAATAAACTGCGACATGCATTATTTCCATGCTTTTGTGACTGAAACTTATTACCGTGTTCTATGCCGTTGAGATTGCTTGCATGATCACGTGACCACCATATCCGCGCTGGTTATGAAGCACAGCCGAAATTCTTATTTAGCCGCGATAAATTCAAAGCTGTAGATTGCATGCGCTGTGCTGCTCATCTGTACGCGCCAGTGATGAAACAGTAAGCGCGAATTGGAGGTATCAGAGCCGTCGATAACAAAATGGACCCATGACGATCTAACATTGCTGTTGTCGGCTTGATTTCGATGTAACCTCGAGAGATTTAATAGACACCTCAGCCAAATCTTTCCACAATATAACATTGGTGGATTAGGTGCTTCACCGTATCTGACGACAGTGCAGCGAAATCCGCATGTGATTTGTTTAGCAGCTTGCGCTTTATTATGATTGAACCGCGACTGGCGAAGCTTCCTCGAATGACTTCCGGTCACTCATGGGAACGTTCAAGCAGTAAAAGGCACAGCTGTCGAGCAACTGTTGATATCTGAATATATGGAGACAACTTCGATCCCGAAACTTTCTTCAATGGTGCTTGCTGTGCTGGTACACTATCCTGGAAAGATTTTTATCTACACATAATGGTATCGTGCGGCTGAACCGTCCTTACTGCTCAACAGAGACAGATCAACATTAGTCGGCTAGCGTTCATGTTGCGATTTTTGAATAGGCTGCAATCTGCAGTTCAAAGTGAACACATCATGTGTGATAATATGTTGAGTTCTTACAAACATTTGATTTAGGTAACCTATGCATGGAATTTTATGTTCGCAAATTTGAGTTCAACCATATGTTATTTTCATTGTTGAGGCTAGTTTCCGAAACTCTCCGAAATTCAATTTGAATGACGTCATAATGTTGCAATTGTGGTTTCATAGTTAATTTTGAACCGTCATTGGGGAAGATTTCGAGATTTCCGAAAACGTATTATCGTGAATGAAGTAATTCTTTTAAAGATACTAGTTTCCAAGCATTTGTGCACAAAATGATGTTTAACAATTTTCATAGGATAAGATCTTTCTCAGAATTTACAAATATACAGATTCATTGACAATACATACAATTTTCCACAGCTTTAGCAACATGATCATGATAAGAGTATCTAAGTTTGTATTTTATTATGTTTAATTATTAAAAATATAGAAGATCAAATAAAAAAGCAAAATTATAAATGGGTGAAAAGCTTCGTCGATGGCGATTTCCTATCAAAACGTGCTTTCTTCTCTTCGAAATTGTGACCAAATATCATTTTGCTATACTGGATCTTATGTTAAACTCATTGAGGATTTATTGTACGTAAAGTATGAAGTTTCCTTGCAACATTTTGCAAACGACAAAAAATTTGTACCTGTTTTAAACTAATGTTATAACAATCGCATGCATGAAACACTTGTATTTAAATGTATTACAAACTTTAAGATTATAACGAAAGTTAAATGGCAGAAAACCTAAAGTACTTATAAGCAATGAGCCGCTTCCCGGTCCCCCCCCCCCCCCGTCGGTGCACCGTTTATGGCTATATAAATTATAAAATAAATTATAAAATAAGCAACACCAACACGTAAAATGTGTGACCGGTTTCGCTTTATGGCTTCATCAGACTGAATTCAAACTGAATTCCATATCATTGCTTACGTCATTAAATACATTCTGTTTCTAAGTGATCAATAATATAAACAATATGACATAAACAAGATTTATAGGTTACTGCATTTGTATCGGAAAATATGAACGAGCTTTTTGGACGACTATACTGCACGACCTTGGGAGTGCAGTATGTCCATCCGACAAAACGAGTTCATGTTTTCCCATACAAATGCAGTAACCTTTTTATTATATGCTCGTTTTCTTACTCTACCCAAGGCTTAAATATATAAACAAAAATACACTACAAGAAACAAAGTAACTGAATGTATACCGTATTCCAAACTAAATACACAAGCGTAGATGCGTCATTACACAACAACATTATTAATGCGCACGTAACTCCGCCCAGATAAATTTGAAGTTGGTCGCGCGCTAAACGTAAGTTTCGAAAGAAAATGGCGTTTGGTCTACTTAAAATTGAAATTTGGAGTCATATTGCGAATGAATGTGCATTGCAACAACTTTTCCATTTGATCTGGAATGAATACGTTTTGGTATTTTTGTCGATTCGTCGCAATTTCGTGATTATGGTCTGGATTTATTTACATGAAGTAACTTACATCGGATTCCAGCAGCGTCTGTGCCAATTCTAGATGGAATACATCTTATTGAAGCAGCGAGGCAGAAGTGTGTTGACATCGGCATGCGTGTTTCTGTTCTATCATTGAATGATTCAGATCATAATGTGGGGAAAATATGAAGTCTTTCAATTACAATTATCGAAAAGACGCTGTGGAATTTAATGTTTATTTCATTTTGAGTGCAGTAAGGAGGATACAACTGCACTTGGAATATACTCGAAATTACAGTACAATTTCGAAATGTGTGATCAACCTCGAGAACCCATGACATGGCTCATGTAATTCGCATTTGCAGAACTAAGAATGTACATTCTGAGGAAATTCAGGATATAAAATTGTAAGTATAATTTTGCCATTTTTATTACCAGCTAAAGAAGACAGTTTATGTCTTATAACTTGCATGTTATGTGTAAGGACCCTGTCTGGCGTTTATAGCTAGCCTAAATCTGAAACATTGTATCAAAAAGTTAACGCTGAATGTGCCAAAGCTGCTAATATGTGGCAGTCCATGAACATCTGCTGCTATGTGGTGGTCCATGAAACATCTGCTTTAGTTCATTCAGAAACAAATTGCTCGTTTACAATAGAAAGTAGTTCCTTTATTCGCGTGAATTCAATATGAATTAAACGCGCGGGTGCAATATCGGAAAATATCGCACAATTCTGACAATGTAAAGTTAACAGAGAAACAAAATAAGCATATAATAAGACGTCATACTTACATTTTTAACCTAATTGTCTTATTCTTGAACGAATAGTTGACATGGAAATATGCATATACAGCACGGATTATTGATATTTTAATACACAAAATACATAAACCTGGATCTTAAAGATACATATATCTCTATTGAATATCAATATACATAATAAAAATATTAATAAACTGTTTCTCTCTATTTATTCATAGAAGTTTATGAATATATATATATATATATATATATATATAT
>JAECUM010010359.1:0-12833 GCA_016617855.1 Megalonaias nervosa | reverse complement strand
GTCATCTTGTATGCCGAATTCGATAAAACCATAGAAATCAACAGTTTGAGAGAAGTCATTCTAGACTATTAGAAACAATGAAAGACTCCTGTCCCTCTTTGAACGATAGAGAATCTTTGGACATGGAATGGGAGGATAGCGTGAAAACAGAACCCCAAGACCAAGACAAAGAGAACGAGGTAGTGGTCACGTCCAGATAGCCAGAACAAGAACAGTCCTGTTTTGCTAAACACCTGGCGGATATTGAGTAAGAAATATTGTTATGGATGTCAAAACGATTATCCCAGTCAAATTCAACACGATAAATGTATGATGATGAGTCAAAAAGATAAATTGGACGAGTATCTGGACGACACCTGGAGTCTCATCTCGGAAGAAGCAGTGTTGCATCAGTGGTATAAAAGCTTGCGTGATCATTCCTGCCCTCCATTGACTACTCTAGAGATCTATCGCATCAAAGCTCTCTTAGCCCAGAGTGCGGAGACAAGGCGAAGAAACGGCTATTTGACAGAGCGTTTCAAACAAAAAGTCAGAATTGAATTGATGACTTATCATTACCTGTGAGAAAAAAAAAACAACACAACAAAAAAATGGATACCTGGGAACTTTATTACCTTTTGAACAATAGTTCGTATACTGCTTCTTGGAATCCTGTCGTGTGCGCTAAAGATGAACTACCTCATCGCAAACCTCAAGACCATCAAGCTTATGTCATCAACACGGACGAAAGTCATCTCCCAGGAACCCACTGGGTTGCCGTCTACTTCCCTTAAGAGGATTGCGTGGAATATTTTGATTCGTATGGAATATCCCCTTTGGAAGACGATATCATTGACTTTATGAGAAGAAATGCCCAGACGACACGATTCAATAATGTGAAATTACAAGGCACAGATTCCATGGTGTGTGGACAATATTGTGTGTATTTTCTTCATCAACGCAGTCTTGGATATCCTTTGGAACATTTAGTGACTTATTTTGATCGTCACTCTTCTAGAAATGATGAGAAAGTAGATCGATGGTTTTGTGACCATTATGGCTATCTTTTGTCTTTAGCTAGGAGACGTAGTGTACATCAATGGCCTCATGACTTCCATCAATGGAAATCTCACATGATGTCACAACGTTGTCAACCTCGTCAAAAATAATTTGTTTGATGATATTGTTACTTGTTAATTGTTAATAGTTGATTGTTGGTTGAATAAAAAATGTTGTGTTTTTGAAAAAATGTGTCTTTCGTTTGTTTTCAAAAAGTACTGTGAATATGTGCTCTTTGACTTTCTCTCTATCCCTCACCATGACATTCGCTATCATAGCGTTCCGACACTAAAACCTAGTAGGGATATTTTCTATCGCGTCCGCGCTTGAACTATATAAACGGGTTGGTCTCCAGTCTGACCATCCACTGTTGACTTGTCAACCTATGAACATGCCTTCCAGACTAGTCAAGCTGAACGAAGCTTACGTCAATTTACATCGTGTCAGGCTAAACCTGATAATTAAGCCTGAAGAGATAGAGAATGTCAGGATGTTAGCCATAGCCCAAGACCTGATAGAAGAGGTCTTCAGAGAGGAAATCAAGAAAGAACAAGAAGAATGGACAGAGAAGTACAGACTTCAGAAGCAGAGAGAACAGCAACAACAACAGCAGCAGCAACAGCAGCAGCAGCAAGAACCAGACAGAGGTTTTGTCGACTGCCGTGTGGACACCAAAGATTTCTCCTTCTCTTTCCGCAGAAGCAGGCCGTATCGTATAGGAATGCCTGCTCCCAGACGGGCACGCAATCTTAGACAGTAAAAATGATTTCCATCACTTCCCATCAACAAAAAAATAGCCCTTTTCAGGGCTACCCTAATACTCTAGAAAAGACATACTAATTCAATTGCCAAAACAAATTTGTGTGTTTGTGTCTTTTAAAAAATAGAAGTATGTCTATAAGCACTTCGTTTCTTTTATCAGTAAAAAAAATCCACCCTTTGTTTCTCTGTCTGGTCAAATCGTGCATGTCTGTGTTTGTAAGTAAAAAGTCAACGTGAGTGCTTCTTTTAGGTCCGCGCGTTTGATGTTTTGTTTTTGGTTATGGTAAGTTTTGGTGAAAGGGATGTTTTCCTTCACGTTCGTGCTCCAGGAATATAAAGCAGAGCACTCGTCAGTCTGGCTACCATTGTTGACTAGTCAACGTAAAAGAAGATGAGCAGACTACAAAAACTGTTGGAACTCCAGATGCACCTGGAGCATGCCAGGCGTCTTCTAGATGAGTTGGCTATGGAGGCTGTACAGGAGGAAGCCAGGTTAAAAGAAGAGGAGGGAAAAAAGAGAAGAAGGAATAAGAAGAAGAAAAAAGAGAGGGATCCTGCCTCACCTCATGACAAGACTTGTCTGTGAGGTCAAACCTGAGGTGAAGACGCCTACACAAACACTACCAACACTGCAGCCACTACCAGTACCACAACGACCGAGAGCCGCTGTCCCTCAAATTGAAAATTGGGAGGCTTTGCTGGAGTTGGAGAGACAGCGGCAAGAGTGGGAGCCGCAGCTTGAGCAACATCATCCCAGGGTGTGGAATAGAAGAAGGAGGGAACAAAGACTGAAGACTGGAATAATGAAGCCAGTCAAGCTCCCTCTGCGCTCCCAACCACACACATCAGTTGGGAGCAGGACTGGAGCCGACGTTGCGTCTGTGGGGCCAGACCTGGTAGGTGCCACCATTAGCCAGGTGCAATTGGAGTTCCAAGAAAAAAAGCCCTTCTCAGGGCTAAACAAATCTCTAGAAAAGAGAGACTATTCAAGTTGTCAATTTGTGTGAATGTAGAGTAGTGTGATTATAAACACTCACTCCTTTACTGTTGTGTGTGTGTGTGTGTGTGTGTGTGTGTGTGTGTGTGTGTGTGTGTGTGTGTGTGTGTGTGTGTTTTCTTCTCTTCCTTCGTTTGTGTGGATAGTATAGTGTGTATGTTTTATGCATTCTCGTTCGTTGGTGTGGATAGTAAATATGGTGTGTTTTATGCATTCCCGTTCGTTTGTGTAGATAGTATAGTGTGTATGTTTTATGCATTGTCGTTCGTTTGTGTAGATAGTATAGTGTGTATGTTTTATGCATTGTCGTTCGTTTGTGAAGATAGTATAGTGTGTATGTTTTATGCATTGTCGTTCGTTGGTGTGGATAGCATAGTGTGTATGTTTTTATCATTCGCGCTCCTTGGTGTGGATAGTAAATATGGTGTGTGTTTTATGCATTGTCGTTCGTTGGTGTGTGTGTGTGTGTGTGTGTGTGTGTGTGTGTGTGTGTGTGTGTGTGTGTGTGCGTGCGTGCGTGCGTGCATGCGTGCGTGCGTGCGTGCGTGCGTGCGTGCGTGCGTGCGTGCGTGTGTGTGTGTGTGTGTGTGTGTGTGTGTGTGTGTGTGTGTGTGTGTGTGTGTGTGTGTGTGTGTGTGTGTGTGTGTGTGTGTGTGTGTGTGTTTTATGCTTTCGCGTCCTTTGGTGTGGATAGTAAATAGGTGTGTGTTTTATGCTTTCTCATTCTTTGGTGAGGATAGTAAATATGGTATGTTTTATGCATTCTCGTTCGTTGGTGTGGATAGTATATCATATGTGAAGTGACTGTAAGGGGTGTTTTCGTTCACGTCCGTGCTTGACGTATATAACGCGGAACGCTCGTCAGTCTAGCTACCCGCGCTTACTAGTCAACACAAGATGGAATTGTTTAACGATTTAAGAGACATGTATTTTTGGATGATGGATGCAGCCTACGTGGTGGAAAGGCTAGAACAGGAATGGAACTATCCAGACAGCCAAGATTTTGTGACCAGTCAAGTCTCTAGCCTGAACGTAGCCAGGGATCAGGTGGCAGGGATGATAGAAGAGGAGGTGGAAACAATAAGAGGCTTCATCCATCCTAAATATGTGGGAGTGGGGACATTGAAGGACGCACTTGATAATGTCATCCAAGTGAGGTGCTTTTTAGAAGAGCAAGCAAATTTTACGGAGTGGTCTTTTGTCCTGTGGGGATTAGAGAAATTAAGGAAATCTGAAGACCTAATGAGAAAAGTGATGAAAGAAGAGGTAACGAAAATCAAAGACACATGGGTAAAAGAGAGAAAGGAGAAGGAAAACAGAAAGAGAAAAGAGGACTTTGAAAGACTAAATCAAAACTGGATGAAGGTACAGGAAAAGTTTAGAGCAATGGGACATCCTGACTGGATTCCAGACGAAGAAAAGAAAAAGAAGAAGAAAGGAATCATTGGAAAAGTAATTAGCTGGTGGAAGAACTGGAGACAATAGAAGCAAAAACCAAAGGCCCTTTTCAGGGCCACTCCACTGCCTCGGAAAGATATTTATTCTTTCTTGCCTAAAAAAAATGTATTTGATTGTATAATTTATCCTTTAACTCACAAAAACATCATTCTCTTATCTAAAATTGTTTTAGTCAGTTGTATAATTTGGGTATACTATTATAATATCCACAAACACGTACGCGAATGATTCAAACTTTATATAGAAATGACACAGGTGGCATGACGTCACGGTACTTGCTATACACAAACACGGACGCGAATGATTCAAACTTTATATAGAAATGACACAGGTGGCATGACGTCACGGTCCTTGCTACATTGTTGCAACTGTCCAGTACCGTGACGTCACCC
This sequence comes from Megalonaias nervosa, assembly GCA_016617855.1. Classification (NCBI taxonomy): domain Eukaryota; kingdom Metazoa; phylum Mollusca; class Bivalvia; order Unionida; family Unionidae; genus Megalonaias; species Megalonaias nervosa. The sequence continues at coordinate 8,186 of JAECUM010010359.1, read as the reverse complement.
TACCTGTGCCATTCCTCTTGTCGCAATACAAAATTCCCATTGTCCCTATACAGTCCCAGGGTGTGCTAGACGCTATACAAAATTCCCATTGTCCCTATACTTTCCCAGGGTGATTTTTTGTCCCTATAAATCTTGTCCCCATACTATCCCGGGGGGGGGGGGGCTGTAATGTTTATTCCCATTGTCCTTATACTATCCCACTACACTACTTCCATGTCTTGCCCACATAACTTTCATCCCCGTAACATTTCGATTTAATAAGCACACTAGCACACTAATTTATATCCTTGCTGGCTTCTAAACTAGTATTGTGCGAAAGGTATATCACTACACTCAGGAAGGGTCTTTCGGATGACCAAGCCAGGCGTAGAAACATACTGCTTGCTTTTAGTTTTCTGCTTCTACTATGATAACAATCACTAAAAGTATTGTACCAGGCGTTACATGCAGCTAATTTAAAATGTTATAAAATCATATACAAAAACAAAGAGGAAAAAATGCAATTAAAGAAATTAACCTACATTTAATGTATTTTCTACAGGACCAAATGTAGGTCATAATCAACTCTTTACACGAATTTATCAAATCTGAATGCAATTTCATTTTCTATTTTTTTTTTTTTAAATAACTTCTAATAACATGATCTACTATTGTTGTGTGTATGCTAGTGATAGAAAATTCAATGAGTAGGAATAATTTTTAATATCCTCGATTATTGTGAGGCATAAACGCAATAGGTCTTTTTTTATTTAAAAAAAAATAATTAAATATTTTTTTTATAAATAAAGGTTAATCCTACGTTAGAGCAAAAATGCAAAATCGCAAACAGTGGAGAAGGTCACCAAAGCTTAGTTTTATTGCTCAAATTTCATATTTCTTACCAACTATACGTTCACTTTTTCTAGACCTAATGCCGTGGATGTTTGCAATAACTTTAGGCAATACTGTGGATCTACAAGGAACTCCATCTGGATACATCGTCATGATGGGAAGATCCACAGGTTTGATTGGTTGATCCTTGTCAGTTTTCTGTACCATGCACGTGCCAGATCGAAGTCGTTTGCCAGCCTTGTCACACTGATCACATGACCCCCACTCCGACCAGTGAGTGAATACCTGAAAAACGTCTATAGCCATACACATATCTAGGTTGCGTTACGGACAACTGGGCAGACACAGGACGTCCGTTATCTATGTATGTCACCATTGATCTGATTGGATGTATGCAAAACCATTTGTCTTTGATTATAATAACCCTAATCCATACGTCTTACATCTAATTTGAAATAGATACGGAAATATCTTGTAACGGATAACAACGTAACAACTGTGGTCGACGTTAAATTAATGTTAAGGGAAATAAATTAACTCACTATATTTAAAATTTAATTAAATGAAAAAAAAAATCTTTTAATAGCAGAGAAAAATGTTGATAGCAATCTGTTTTAAACCGTATTTTTCTTTCAGAAGTAGGGTATCTAAGGGAACTAAATCTCGCTTGATTACGTGTATGAAGAGAGCGTACAAAAGTAAATACACACATGTAGTTCTTTTGACCTCCATTCCAATTTCAAAATCTGCAGATTAGCATGCAAATACAAAAGAGAAGATCTAAAATATTTCTCCTATAAGACACGACCGTGCTGCTTATCAGAGTGATTGCAAATAATTAATCGGAGTATAAAATGCGTCAACATTTCCCCCTTTTGTGTCTCAGTCCGCTTTGTACAGGAATGTTTCAGAAAACGTTATTTCAGGGCTTTATAAATTGTATAAATGTCATCTGAAGTATAAACAAAATAATAAGTGAAATAAAGCGTAAGAGTGAGTTAGTCCAAGTCATCTCTCGAGCACATTTTCACATGAAAACATGTACAAAGTCTATACTGCAAGTTCGATGACCATGTTCACTATTGGAGGAAGTGTATGAATATATTATCACAGATAAGATACGCCATAAGTGTTATTGTTTGTTTCTTGCTTTTTTCCAAGGCATTTATCTGTGGACATATCCATACCTATCTGAAGGTTGCAACAGAACGTATTATTAAGTTAAATATTCCTTTATACAAAGTAGGCTTTTAAAATAAAAAAAAAATACCAACAGCTTATGAGGTAATCGAATTTACTCACGGTGAAGACATTACACCGATCTCAAGTAAGCTTATGCTTCGGTGGGTATCAAGGACCAACCATGGTTTCGACACAGTTCTTTGAACACATGCCTACACTGCCTCATGGATGTAAACTCTTGAAATCTGCAGCTGATGTAAGTATATAGATGCTTGAATTTGAACTCAGAAAAGGTTTTGTGAGTGGACCCTATAAGCAACTTGTGTGTCCGCAATATCGTATCAATTCACTTGGCATTGCAGATGGGAAATACTCTAAGAGATTTATTATTGACCTACCCTCTGACAACCTGTAATACCATAATCTTCATGAGCTCATATACAAGGCGGAATTTGCTCTGTTGTATGTGACCATAGACCATGCAATAAGTATCGTCAAACAACTGTCCAATAAGTAAATTCTTTGGCCCTACACCGGCATGAAATGGTACAATCAATATTACTTTTTATATACGACAGGAATTTGGAAACAGTTCTAGCCCCAAACTTCTACATTCTTTCTCAGAGACAACGTGCAGCATGCACTGCATTTCTCTCACGACTTTCTTAACAATTGACGCTCCATATGTCATACCAGATAGAACAATGACAACCCATTCAGTGGCCTTTGACAAACTAAACGTGCCTCTATCACCAAAGACAACTGTCTGGCCAACCACAGTTCCCAAAGTTCTGAGGTACACTTTAGAGTCCGTTATGGTGCCGTTCTTCATTCATATGAAAAATGAATGAAAAATATTCTTCATTCATAAAACGGGAGATATTTACACATATTGTAAAACGTAAATTGTGATGAGTAATCTACCCTGGTTGTTTTTGTGTCCTACTTTAAATTCTATGTCATCATAGGTAGCAGCAGGGAGGGTGAACAGACCATTTTATTTGGAGATCTTATTTATGAAAAATAAAACTTCCTACGAAAATGAAATCTCAAGGTCAATAACGTTAAACCAAAACCTCTGTCAGGCCATGAGATTTCTCTAATTGGGTTAGCTCATTTTGTTACATCATCACTGACGCGCGTTTTTATTTTATGGCGTGTTTCGTTTACGTGCTGGTCACTCAAAGCTGGTCGTTCACCCTCCCTGCTGCTATAATTAACCAAAGATTTTATCCAGACCTATACGATACCTAGATCTTGGGTCATGTAAATTTATCGTTATAAATCCGAACGGAACAGCTTGTGCTTTTGAAAAGAAGTTTTTAAACTTAATCATGTCCATGTCCCCTGAACACCAAGTATAATAAATATTTTGTAAAATATAATTGTCTACTCCATTAAACACAATTAAGATATTACAATTATCTCTGATCACTTTTGGAATTTGTGTGTATTTCTGAGTTAAGTAAATCACGTCTGTATTTTTGTGACGGCCTCGCGAAAATATCCGAACTGGATTTGATTGTTTGTCCAGCATTACATCATCGCATACTACAAGATTATTGATACATCCATCAAGATCATCTATGGATGGAGCTTCATCGATATCGGTAATAAAATCAATAGCATCATTATCAGGACACGTCAGCGACTTTGCATTTTCATTAAAATCTTTAAGTACTTCGTAACATCGTTGATCATCTACAGATGGTGCTACTAAATATAATTTATCCCACTTGAGCCATCGCATTATCAAATTAAGTAACAATTGCGTTTTACCAGACCCAGATGGGCCAATTATAATTGCTCTGATGGAATTTGGTAGCGCTGGATGATGTTTGACTGGCTCTTGTTTTCGTGTCGCTGAGAAGTCAATTATATCCATATAATAAATAATATGGATTTATATTGTGTTCGATGTAGAGCACCCACCCATACCAGTGGATTAACAACAATAATAACAAAAAAATAACAGGCACGCACTTACAGGCAAGTGTGTGAAATGTGGTACAAAAAAATACAAATTTATTTCCTCGACAAAGACAGGTGGAGATATTGCTGCTTCGTTAGGTAAATTACCAGGAGCTCCATGGGCAAAGTATCCTGGTGAAAAACAATTGCCTGGATATAATTATTGTGGTCCAGGAACCCGACTTGATATTCGACTTGACGAACGAGATCAACCAAGACCTGGAGAGTACCCAATAAACGCGATTGATCAAGCGTGTCACGTTCATGATGTCGCGTATAAAAATCCAAATTTACAACAACGACATATTGCAGATGTAAAGCTGATTCACGCATTAAATTCCATAAAAAATAAATCTCTCAGAGAAAAACTTGCTAGCTTCCTAGTAAAATCTGCTATGAAAGGTAAACTAGTGCTAGGAGCTGGTAATTAATCATACATAACTATTATAATGTAATCTGTTTATTATAGCCCAAGAGGATATTGGAGAGGCAAAGCAGCAATTAGTAAACTTGCTGAAGTAGCAAAAGTCTCACGTGCTGTTGCTGCAGCGTGGTTAGCACGACAGGCAATATGGCAAATTTATCTACCACCACCTAAAAAAATTCAGCATGCACATTTTGATGTCAGTACTCCCAATGAAGTTCATCAAGCAGATATTTTGCTTTTACCACATGATACCATTAAAATTGGTAGACGTCAATCGCGCACATACAAATACGCGTTAACTGTCGTTGACGTTGCAAGTAGATATAAAGAAGCAGAACCACTGTCAACAAAGACAGCAACTGAAGTTGCATCTGCGTTTGAACGAATTTATCAACGAGGATCCGGACCACAAGGTGGTCTACGATGGCCACAGTTGCTACAGGTTGATCCTGGCAAAGAATTTCTTGGTGCAGTATCATCGTTGATGAAAAAACATAACGTTAAAATCAGACGAGGGCACACTGAAATTCGTCGTGATCAGGCAATCGTTGAACGATTTAATCGAACACTTGCTGAGCGGTTATTTGGATATCAATATGCAAAGGAAATATCCACTGACTTTAAGTCCATGGAGAGATCTCGTGAATGGGTTGCAAGGTTACCAAGTGTGATAGCTGCGTTAAATAATGAAATTACTCGTGCAACTTCTATGAAACCTTCTAATGCGATCACAAAGAAATATGTATCAATACGCCCACGTGAATCTTACTCTCAACCAGTACTAGGTAATGTTGCCGTAAGATATTTATATGAACCTGGTGAACTTGAAGGTGGTAAAAAAAAGAGTAACTGATCCTATCTGGAGTGTGACCACACATAAAATTTCCAGCGTGGTAAGGTCCACAGGTAGACCTGCAATCTACAGATTAGATTCAACTGTTCCTCAGCGTGGATTTGTACGCGAACAATTACAAATAATTCCTAAAGACACACAATTACCACCACCTTCACTTTTGTAAACTTGCACCTCTACGTCGATTACATTCAAGACAGGTCAGCATCACATTTTTGCGTGTGTGACCAAGACTACTATTAATTCTATCAACGGTAAATTGTCTTGTATTATTATTCGAATACTGCCACAACATTACTGCGTTACAACTTGTACAATGATTATTCTGTCGTTGTTTTAGTGTTATAATAAATTCAGCATCCATATCAAAGTCGCGATTATTTTTTTTTTGTCACATTGCTTATAGCTCGCTAATTTTTTCTTGATGACGACAAAGTTGTTAGTGATTTCTTCGGTTATTACGCAATCCATGATAACCCTGTGTAGTTGAAATATTCTTCTGACTCGAGACACTGCGAGATAAACTAAATTTGACCACTCAATACGATCATCAACAATCCAAATATTTGTATCAGTAATAGTTAATCCCTGTGACGAGTGAATCATTATAGCGTATCCTAACGTCCACGGCGATTTATCCATGCTCAACGCACTCTCAACAACATCAACAACAACTAAAACAATATCATTTAGCACAAGATTTTGTATTCCACCACCAGGAATCTCAACATCAACATTCTGTCGTCGAGTATCTGCTGGGCGATAACATAATGGTGCAGGTAGATTTGAAAATTGTTCTTTATGTAACGTAAATAATTGTTGTTGAAGTGTATCGCGAACTATTTTTCTACTTGCAACTATCAAATCAGCAGGTCTCCATAAATTCCAAAAATCATTCATAGGAGTTTCTCTGGAATTACTTTATGCATTATCTCACACTGTATTTTATCCAATTGTAGTCTTATTAACTTTTTAAACTCTTTCAGTGATTTATCAATAGTTCTATGGTCATCAGTTATTTCTTCGTAATAATCTACAAATATTTTCAGCCACTCATGTGGAGACGATCCAATAAAAGGTGGCGGTTGACCATGATCGCCACACATTATCACAGCAGTATTCTTCAATAGCAGCCAATCAAGAAATATTTTTAATACCTCCAGCGACACCGTGTAAATCTCGTCCCATATAATAATTTTAGGAATGTATTTTTCACCCATCCGCATGTGATAACCGCAGAATTCGTTTACGCAAGTTTTATTACAAGGAGAAGTATATCCGATTTTGAGCCAATGGCATTGATTCTTTGTTTGAATCATATATATATATATATATATATAATAATATTATTTGTCTAAATCATTATTTTGAAAACCTGGCGAGATAATCTTCTGCGGTTTTTATAGGCGATTCACCTGACGATGTTAAGGTGTTATTTTTTTTATCGTAATATCGTTTCAGCTCTCTGCATTTTTTACCACCACATTGCACACACAGTTGAGTTTTTCCTCTGACTCCAACACCACACCGCACACACGGGTTTGGTCCTGGACAGCAATATTTTCTTATTTTGCTTGCGAATCTTTGCCAGTAAGCATCGATATATTTTTCCTTATTGTATGTGTTATTTCGTCCATTATAATTTCATAAAAAAAATAAATATATCGTTCATAAAAATGATGTGTAATTGTGTGTACACTAGTCCGCAGCAAAATCCATTTGTCCTCAAAATACATGTATGTAACCCAACAATAGAGATTTATAGTTTGAATGCCCCATAGGACACTAATGTTTCCAAGAAGCCCATTGTTCCATCATGTAATCCGATAACCTGGGTCACACATTGTCTATGTTAGATTATCGGCTAATATATCTCAACTGTGTGAATAAATGTACGTCAGGTTATTTTTAGACAGCAGTAAGTATATTACCATCTGGCATGTGTTCATGTAACTGATCGATGTTTTAGTATCCTTGGCAACGGTTGGCTACATGAATACAGACACTTTAACTTGGCAGAAATGCGGGTCTCATATACTATAGATTACTCAATTTAACAGTGTATTTGGAAATTGAAATAAATTCACATTTTACAATAATTGTGATTTTATTCAGAAATCCACACTACAGTTTAGAATAATTGTGGTTTTATTCTGTATACTTACGTAAGTGCCTGTGCTTCAGCATTAGGTAACTTCATAATAATTTTTTAGACATATATATGTAAGAAAATCCGGTGGTCTATTGCTAACACGTTGGATTCTCATACTCGAGGTCCTGAGATCTATTCTCGTGACTGGCACATTGCCGGCGGGGGCGATATTATGCCAGAATTTTCTTATTAGTGGGGCTCCGCCAGCCCTCAAAATTCAACAGAAATTTGTACACTCTCCACCATGTCACTTGGTGGGTGTGTTTTTACACTCCCCGGGTTGATTATGGGGGAGAGTGTGCAAATTTCTATTGAACGTAGAGAAGGCCCCGTTGTATGTCCATCCTTAAGATAAGTTAGTTAAGTCTACATGTTTGCACTGTCCTTGGTGTTTGTATTGTCCTTAATGTTGTGTTTGTGCTGTCCGTACTGTCCTTAATGTTGTGTGTTTGTGCTGTCCGTAAGATAAGTTTATATGTAACCTCTGATCCTGCTAGGATGTTCTTGACAACCTAGGGGGTCACATGGGGTTTGAAGTAATTGTTTGATTGTAAGAATGGGTGATTGTGTGCTGTATATATATGTAACCTCTGATCCTGCTAGGATGTTCTTTGACAACCTAGGGGGTCACATGGGGTTGTAACTGTGCTGTATATATATTTGTAACCTCTGATCCTGCTAGGAAGTTCTTTGAGAACCTAGGGGGTCACATGGGGTTTAACTGTGCTGTATGTTTTGTCTGATTTTGAATTTCCTCTGATCCTGCTAGG